>JANHGO010003713.1:0-26474 GCA_024606505.1 Aquila spilogaster | reverse complement strand
TTTTTTAATTATAAGATTGGTAATCATACAACTTCCCAAAGAGGGAAATACAGTAATCCCAAATCTGACTTGAAATTGTAAAGTACGAACTTTCTTAGTTATTCACTTCTGTCAGTTAAAAATAAATTAAAGCCCTTTGTTACTTTTCAAAGGATATTGGCATAGCTAACATATGCTCACAATTGTTCAGCTGAGGTATGTGTTCTCTATTGGGTGTGGAGAGAAAATTTGTATGTGGAAACAGCAGCCAGCGTATTAGGGATGATTTTGGTCCTAAGCAGGACTTTTTTGGCCATTTCTGCAAAAGCCTCTTGAAGAAAACACTCAAATGTGGTATTTTATTCACTGAAGTATTGCACATGTGATATGATTTATTTATGGGCATATTTATTCCTTATACACACACAAAAAAAGCATGTTCTGTAAAATATAAAGAAAGTGGTTCTGTAATTAAAGCGTAAGAGCATTCTCCTGGTCTTCATAGTCTGAAAATGTTAGGTCTATCAGGTTTATAACTAACTCAGCGTATCAGTGCACTTCACCAGATTCTTTGATTTTAGCACCTATGCTGTTACACAGTTTCAATCACAGTGATATGAATAAACTGAAGATGTGTAAAAAGTGATGCTGAGTTGGCTGGACAGCAATGCATCTGTTCTAAAATCCAGCATTTCTAAGTCAGCCATCTTGTCTGCCCTAACATAACATCTGTATTTTCCACCCACGTGATTAAATTAACTATGTTCAATCAAATCCACTTTCTAAATATAGATTCAGGGCAAAAAGGTGGATCTTCATTTTTTAATCTGAGAAAATCTGAACTATTTGGAGTATGCTCCATTACTGTCCCAACCTATACACCCTATTCTGGGCTTAATCCAATCTGTCTGTGTTTGGACTCGGTCCTGATGGCTGGGAAATGGCAAACTTCCAAGTGTCTTTGAATAATTTTTTAATTTTGTTCTTCAGTGGTTCTAGTTCTTTGTTGTTAATTAGATCAAACAATGTCTCCACCGAGGATGTAACGGTAGTGTCATCAGCCTGTAATCTGTCAGGTCCCTCTGAAACCTCCTTCAACTGCTTTTGTAAATTTAGTACCTCTCTGTAAAGTTCCTCTCTGAGTAAAACGTGTGCTATTTTTTTGATCAAAGTCCTTCTTGTTCTCAGTGCAAATTTCAGCCTACTTGTTGATGCAGACATAGAGGCGTGTGTTCCTGAGAGCAGCATTGAGCATCATTGGGAACTGGGAACATCCGTCTGCCTTTTCCACTCATGTTAGCCAGACTACTGGTGATTATCCATAGCCTCTACAGTACAACTTTGGGAAGGCTTGCTAGCTGATTTTCTAACTCTGTCTGGTTGAAATACACCACTGAGCAGCCACGTAGCAGAAGCAGAAGAAATTGTTTTAAATATCCTTGTTTTAATTTTGTTTCTTGCTGTCTAACCAAATAGTAATGACATTGTGCTGAAGTATTTCATCTTTGTTCTTGGATAGTATCTTCACAAACACTGTACCAATACTGTGGTTTTCATTTTGGTACAGAACAAGTAGCAGCACACAAGGACATGCATTTAATTGCCTGCATGTTTGTGGCCATCAGTATGTCATTTATCACATTCACCTAGCTCTCCTGTACTGTTGAGTGCTGTTACTTTTTCTTGTCTTCTGCCTCTGTTTCTTCACTTGGAGATTCTTGTAGTGGACAGTTGAATTTACAAGTCTCTAAAATAAATGTTTCAATCATTTCTATCAATTGCTCCTTTTGTGTTCCTTTGAAGGCAATATAATTAAGAAAAAAGAAAGAATTGCATCCATCTTGCTAAGTAGAGCTTTTCTTTATAGAATAATCAACTAGTAAGCTCATTTTTGGGTCTTCAAGGCACAAAGGTGTCTAATGTTGAAGAGCATCTAGGAGGTTTGGAATACAGATTTAAATTGTCATTGCAGCTGTGTATGATAATGATAGCACTAAAAACATCTCACTTTCAGGATCATCAAACTCATCAGAGTTCTGCTTCAGTAGTTTCACTTAGAGGAACATCTCACCTTGAAGAGTCGGCAGAAACAAATTGCACTTTTTGAGATGGATGTGAATTCATCTCAACTTCTTTAACAATTTTTGACAATGTCTAAAGTATACTGCTTAGGAATTATGTCAGGTTTTGTATCACTGTGGTAGATGAACTCACTTATTTCCTGTTGCTTTCTGCAACTTTAAGAGAAGTCAAATAAATGACTTTCCTTATGCATGGTAGAGATTGAGTTCCAGTTTTTAATATTGCTATATATAATATTAAGATATTAACAGTATTAATAATTTTAATATTAGTAGAAGAAGAAACCGGCTTTCTAGATTTAATAGTTAGCAGTGAAAATCTGGGTGAGGTAGCTGACTTTCCTTAGAACCTTGTTACAGAATACTCTGATGACTTAATGGCAGCTTTTAGATCCTAAAAATATCTTAAGATCATGTTCAAAACCTGACCCATTTATTACTTTCTTTTTAGCATCTGATGACAAATGATTCCATCAACTAGCAGCATCTCGTCAGCCCCGATAGCATTGTTTCCCCATGTAAGTAGGTAGGCAGAAGTATACATTTTTTGCTGTCTTTGACAAGGGTTGTTGTACCCTTGTCACCCCTCTATTAAGTTTTAGAATGTTTGATTTTTTTTATTTTCAGATTGAAATTAGGTCCTAATGTTTCAGGTATCACATTTCTATTCTGTTTTGTTTTCATGGCAGCATTTCTAAGTGACAGATCCTAAACAGATAGCACTAAGAGAAAAATGCTACCGGATTGTTCCTGTGCCTGACATTGTACATATAGGTATCATGACACATGGGCTCTTGGCCAAACTCAATATAAGCAGCAGCAGCAAAATGTAATAACATTTCCTTTGGGACCATTGTGTAGTGCTTGAGGAGTGTTCTGCTGTCACTGTGTTGTCTGTATTCTCAGAGCTCCTTTACGGTTTGTGCTATTGAAAAATTAGATGCAGACCTGGTATCTTGGGTCAGATGTGTTTCTGCTTTTTAAACCATCTGTGGATTTGTCTATTGGGATTCCATCTCATCAATCATGCCTGTGTGAGTTTTATTTTGGTGTTCAAAGTTGAGAAGGTATAGGGAGCGTCTCTCTAGAAGCTAGTATTTCTCAGATGCTTTCAGCTGCTGAAAAGAGAGAGATGTTCCAGTTTACCAGTGTAAATACTGTTTTTGCTGCTTTTGCCCATATATGTCATTGGCATATTTAGTAGTTCTCTATAGCTTATTGTTGTGGGTGGTGGGTTGTTTTTGTTTCTGTTTTTTAAAACTCTCTCTAGGGGCTGCAAAGTAGTTTGTACCTGTGTGCCCATGTTACCCTCTCTGCATGATTTTAGACACAGAAGCACAGAATTGCAGAACTGCAGGTGTGGAAGGGACCTCCCTGCTAAAGCAGGATCCCTATAATAGGTCACACAGGTAAGTGTCCAGATGGATCTTGAATATCTTCATAGAAGGAGACTCCACAACCTCGTACTCAGAGAATTGTAGTCAGCCGCTCCATATCCAAGTGGAAACTGGTGACGAGTGGAGTTTCTCAGGGATCGGTGCTGGGACTGGTGTTATTCAACATCTTTGTAGGCGATATGGAGAGTGGGATCAAGTGCACCCTCAGCAAGTTTGCAGACAACACCAAGCTGAGTGGTACAGTTGACACACTAGAGGGAAGGGATGCTATCCAGAGCGACCTGGACAGACTTGAGAGGTGGGCCCATGACAACCTCATGAAGTTCAGCAAGGCCAAGTGCAAGGTCCCACACCAGGATCGGGGCAATCCCAAGCACAGATACAGATTGGGCAGAGAGTGGCTTGAGAGCAGCCCTGAGGAGAAGGATTTGGGGGTGTCAGTTGATGAAAGATTCAACATGAGCCGGCAATGTGTGCATGCAGCCCAGAGGGCCAACCGTATCCTGGGTTGCATCAAGAGAAGTGTGAACAGCAGGTCGAGGGAGGCGATCCTGCCCCTCTACTTTGCTCATGTGAGACCCCACCTGGAGTACTGCATCCAGTTCTGGAGCCCCCAGCACAAGAAGGACATGGAGTTGTTGAAGCAGGTCCAGGGAAGGGCCATGAAGATGATCAGGGGGCTGGAGCACCTCCTCTTCGAGGACAGTAAAAACACAAAACTGTGAAGTTAAGGGTGCTCATGCCCGCTCTTAAAACGTGGAAGTGCTTCCTGACCCTTTATGGTCACAATGGAGTAATTCAAATTACAATGTTTTACTTCCAACTTTTAGAGTCTGCATTTGCTACAGTTTTCAGCTTGCTTCCTAATCTTTAATCTACCCCGCAGTTAGCTGCTAGAAACCAAATTGAAAGCATCATCTTTTACTCAGGTATGGAGTTTTTTTTTTCACACTCCTTGAGGGGAATGAGATAACTCTATACACTTTTCCCTTATTTTATTCCCCATTTTGCCTGTCTGCTCCTTGATGGCTTTCACTCTTCGATCAATTCCATCAGTTTTAATTGGAATTTTTTTTCCCATCTTCTCTTGTGATAAGAATATATTTTCATGTAATCTGTTTCTTTGGGCCCAGTGGTAAAAGGTCTGTCTTTGGGAATTTGGACATCTATTTTCCATTAAAATGAATGGAAAGGATTTGAGCACCTTTGAGCTATTGTGAAGCAAATATTCTTGTTCGTCTGAAAGAGATCTCTTGCAGTGGATGACAACAGATAATCTTGAGCTTTGAGACACATGGATAATGCTGAAAGTCTGCAAGTAAACTTTGTCATTTTATTTGCCTTTCACATAACTTTTCTGTTCTCAGAGTAGCCTTTAAAGTAATCCCGAAGAACTTCCCTCATCATTAAATATGTAACATCAAAAATACACCAACAGTGTTATGTTGCAGCTTCTCCAGAAAATGATGTAAATTTGTGTCCTTCATATTTTGAAGAAGAGGTCAGACTGAGCTGACTTTTGGCAGTAGGGACAACCATTGTTTTTTTCCCTGGTGGTTTACTTCCTGTGCTCCAAAATTACAGCTTTAATTTAGGAGGTAAAAAGCTCATGGCCTCTCTGACTGTGAGGTTCTAATTAAAGATTGTGCTGGATGTGAGCTGACACTTGGTTATTTGCAGTCAGCTTCCTAATACATGAAGTCTTGGATGCTCGAAGCTGTGTTGACTTTGAAGCCTACTGAAAAACATTTAAATGGTAATTTTTTTATTTATTGTTTTTTACCATTTTTCAAGAAATAAGCAGGAAAAGAGGTAGTCCTATTATGGAGACTTTGTTGCTTTTCAATACTTTGAGCCCAGAATAGATCAAAACAGCAGTTCGATAGCGTAATGCTCCATACATTCTAAACCTACCTTTCTCAGACCAGTTTTCTAACTGAATGATTACCAGCACTGGATGTATGCATGAGCTGGATGTGATGCCAGAGCAGCTAGCCCTAGCTCTCATGGCTGAGGGTGTGTTGTACCAGGTAGCCATTGGTAAAGCACTTCCAGCTGTCTGCCCACCCCATAAACCCGTATCTGATAAACCCTAGTGAAATTTTATGCTGTGTTACAGCTTTACTATATGAATCCCCAGGAATTCCAGACTGAATTTCAGCTTTTCTTATTCCATTGGATAGTTGCATGATGGATAGCTTGGTATTTTTGTTGGATTTCTATTCAGACACGATGTTTTATTCCAACTTCTGTTCATTTTTTGTTTGTTTGTTTGTTACATACTATCAAATGGTTTCTCAATGTGACCCCTGATTTTGAAATGAAATAAATTAAATGTTAGTTAGTACTGATTAGTGGAATATTAACATTGATTTTTTATTTACTCAAAAATCAGGAAATTAAAGTTCCCCTGGCAAACTTAATTATGTGTAATTGCACAGATACTACAATGGGGATCTCATTATATGATCATAGACAATCCTTGTAGCAATACTAGATATTACAGTCCTTACTAATAATTGCAATGGAAGTTACATAAAAGGAGGCATTTGACCATAAAATAGTATCTGACTCAATCTCTTTACAAAACCTGACTGAAGAGTAGCATTGAAGTTGGAACACTTCATTTCCATTATATCATTTTGAAAATATTATGTCACCTTTTTCGGTATGTTCTAGTTCTGTAATGAAAGACCGTTTTGTTCAAATACAGGTAAAATAACAGAGTTATTTGTCTATAGGATACCCAATCTTATTTCTGTCAGGCTTACAGGATGACGTCAACACTAACCTCACCAGATCTTCCAATTTTTGATAGATTTCTTTGAAAGACTCTTATCTCTGTTCGTGTGTTAATAAGACCTGAGGCTTAATTTTGAGTTAGTACAACTTTTTGCTTTTAATTTCTCTGGCTTTAAATAATAAACACTTTCATCTTTTCCTTCCAAAATGAATTTCAATTAATATTAAAGAAATACAAGAAATGTACCTCCAAAAGCATCCTTTAAAACAGCTGAGCAAACTGTCTTCAGATTACCCAAAAATATTCTCCTTTAGGCCAAAACTGAAGGTCTAATTGGAACCAGTCTTGCCTAGTTTTTCTAAGCAAATTTACCTTATGTAAAATAAAATAATATTCAGACCAGGACATTTCCTTTCTCTATTATATCTTGTACATCTATTTTTTTTAATTCTTCAATTCTTCAATAACGTCTTGGACTTAAAGATTATGAATAGTAAATCCTGCCCATCTGCATACAAAAATAACCCTGCTGAGATGGTCTACAGATGGGCAAGTTGTGTGAAAGGGAGACTTCTATACTTAGTTTTAATGTTATTAGTGCTAGTATAACATTTGCATCTTTACTAGTGTTTTCCCTGCTTTTGATATGGAGGTCACCAGGTCACGATTTAGATTTTTTTTTTCTTAGAGTTGTTTTTTCAGACTAAAAAGGATAAGTCTTTACTTGATATTTTACTCATTCTCATTTTCTTTTTCTCCCTGCTCTCTGTAGTATTACTTTGCCCAGGGAGAAAAGGAACAGAATCAGGCACTTCTGTACACTCTCCAGGTCAGCCTGTTGCGCTAAACACCCCTCGAGTTCCTGTATTGGACATTTTCTATTATTTGGCTATGAGATTTTAAGGGAATACATCCAGAAACTCTAAGCATAGGGACTTAGCAGGAATTTGGACCATCTGAATTTGGGCCCTAGGGTTAATTTTATGTTGAGCTGCTTACAAGTGTCATACAAGCCACATGGCCCTGGGAGTCATGCCTTTTCAGTAACTTAGAGTTCCAGTCTGTTTAGCAAATGCATTGGTTTCCCCTTGCCTGGTATATATGGAGAAAGATCTTATATAGGAGTTTTCACGCTGTGCCTATATTTGAGGAAAATAATCCTACATCATCTCAAGGGATTTCATGGTGAAGTATTAGATGAATAATGGCATTCAGCATTGCTCCTTTCAAAATTTATGGCATTATTGGGTACGTTGGACCTTTTTTGTTGTTGGTTGTACAGCCTTAGATTTAAGGAAATTAACAAATAATTTTCCAGTTTCATAATTTTATACAAATACTTAAAAATACTTAGGAAAAAAAGTATGAAAAAGCTAAAAAAATAATCTGATAGCAGTTAAGACACTTGCATAACTTTAAGCTTACTCAAGGGTTTTGAATATTTGAAGTTTCAGTACTGTCTGTCTCTTTTCTGTAGAGGTGGTCTTTGTCCCAATCAAGTCAATCACATAAATGTTAAAGCATGGAATTTCTCTCTATCAATCTGACTCACAAATTTCTTTTTAATTTTTTTCTATAAGTAGCTACTCATTTAGAGGGCAATAGTCTCATATACAATATTCTAAACTAGAAGACAATTACTTCTTGAAAGTGTATCGTCTTTGAAAATGGTGACATAAATATTTTCCAGGTAGAAAGGATTCACACTCATAAGCCTGTGTGTGTACACCAATTTGCTCATACTCAGAGGGTCAAAGTTGCTTTCAAAACATAGCTGATGATGCTTTTCACTTTTTTTTCCCATCTAGATCAGATCTTTATCAACAATAAAATCAGTGCATCTGACCTGATGTGACAGTCACTAGAATCACAGAAGAATTTCTTTTCAGACTATTTAAAGAGGGTAAAAGTGAACTGATGACCACCTACAGCTTCAGCGTTTTCACTGTGGTCCATGTCATAGCAATCTACAATTATTATGACAGAAATCATATCCTCCTTCATGCTCCCTAAATTTCTGGGACAAAAATAGAAATCTTTGATAGTCATTGTAGTTATGTGGTGAGAGTGATGGATGTGCCTCGTCACTTGTTTGTCACCATAGTGTTTTTCTGATGATAAAACTACTTTTTACCATTTGCTGATCAGCTTCTAAAGGATTTCCTGAAGTAAAACATCAAATTTCTAGTTCTTTAAATACTGACTGAACTGCAATATGATGCTTTATAATTAAATTATAGATAGCCTTTGGGAAGCATGTAGTTATATAATAGAGGGTGTACCATGCAATGCAGTAGGGTATGTAACAGGATCCAATTCCATTGTAACTCCATGGCTTGGATGAGGGCCTTGCACATTAGCTCAACAGCTAAATTGGTCACAAATTGCCTACTGATGCAAATAAAGGTGATATCCCAGCACTCTGTAAACGGAGAGAACAAACACAGATGGATCGGAGGCTGCATGCTTAGCTACAGGTTGTTATATGTTGAATAATTACAACATAATCTATACATTCAAATTATGAAGTTCACATGTGACCTCTCAAGCCTGTGCATGAACTTGTATGAAGAGATGGGGATAGAGTATGTGAGAGTTTGAGGACTGCTATATATTTTTGTTCTTTTTATTGCAGAATGGCATTGTGGTCTGATATCGATCTTCTGGACTCTGTTTTAGTAGGATTCTTAGTCCCTGTAGTATAAAAAGCAAGGAATTGTCTGTGTTTGGACAGAATTTCTTACATTGCATAGATCTCACTATCACAGCTCACTGATGTGTCAGCTATATTTACCCCACGCAGTACTGGAGTAATGCAGTACTATTGCATCTGACGTGGGATGACTGTACAGGGTAAACATCATTTTGCAGCTTTTGTGCAAGGTGGCCCAAGTGCTATAAAGGCACAGTCACTGTTCCTTTGCCAACATGCTGATAGTGTCATCATAAAAGAAAGTGGGCATTTATGGTACATCGTGACTTGGAGGCAGATTTTCACAAAGCCATTGAAACAGTTGGAGACGTATCAGCTTTGCATCTGATCTATTATTCACCACATTCCTGGATTACAAACAAAACAAAACAAAACAAACAAAAACAATAGAAAAGCCAGATCTTGTTCAGCAAATGTGCCCCAGCCTTGCCAATCAATTGGGCTGTCTGAGAGCCTGATCTATAAAGGCAGCATAGCCTGAACTGACCAGGAAAGTCTGACATCCCACTCTCACTTTTGTTGTCAGCAGAATGGTTAACTCTTTCCATTTAGTTTTTACTATCTGTAAAATGAGAATGGCAGTAGCCTTTTACCAAAGGAAATTGTGATTTGATTTGTTAATAGGTATGTGCAAAACTGTGGAATCATGGATCAAAGCTGCTAAATTAAAAGAAAATATTGCTTATTTGGAGTTCTGGCAGTAAGGAATGACTGCTGAGCCGGGGAAACAGTTGAGATTCTTTGCGTATTGAAAAACTCCAGGTGAGTGCCGTATTCCTCTCCTTCTGTCTTCAGTATCTTCACCAGTAAATGTGCAGGGGTAAAGAGCATCCGCATGGTTCTTCTACATTTTTGTTGACCCCTGCTGATGTAAATCAAACACGCTGTCCTCCTGTTATCTTCAGATTCAGAAAACCTATTTTAATCACTTCATACAGGTACCTAATTTGAATCAGCCTGCCAAGCTGCAGGGCTCTTGTGCTTTTTTAATTGGCATCTTTCTCGTTACATTTGAACAAAGTTGTAAAGACACTGCAGAACATGAATAGAGAAAACTAAATCACCATTCCTGTTGGACTGGCAACGTGATTATGCGTATAGCAGGGGAGTGCAGGGGATCTGAACATGTGCTGAAGGGGACTACATGGAGGCAATCAAGTTCAGATATGTAGGTATGAGTGTTTCAAGTTCTTGCCCATACTATCTGGCTAAGAACTGCAACAGGAATTTGCCTGGAATTTTTAACACCAGTATGGTATCTTTATATTAAGCCTCAGAACCATTTAGGTTGTTGCAGTGTATGGGATTAGATGTTTTCACTTGGGATCAGTCAAACAATCTATCTGTAATATCTGTAAGATCACTAAGAACCTCGAACTGTGATTCTGATCTATTTTTTCTTGATCAGCTGGAAGCAACAAGCTGGTTTATAAGAACAATTCTTGGTATTCTAGTAAAGCAGAGTCCCTGAAGGTGGTGATGAATCTGACAGAGTAGATACACGGAGTACATAAAAAAATAGTGTGTTAACCCATCACAAGGATGAGCAGGATACCTAACTGGTTCATGGAGTCAGTCTTGCTTAAATGTCTTTAGAACTCAAAAATGAGCCTTTATGCAGCTGCTGAAAGGCCGAATTCTTTGAAATAAAGCAGATGATAGCCTCAGATGTGGTTATATGATGCCTCTTCTAGTTGTGGTTGCCTACAAGATTTGTCTAAACTCACCAAGCTGGTGAGCCTGTGAACATAAAAAGGAGAAGAGAGAACAGAGCAGTACAGAGCATGTTATTTGGCACTGAAGCACATTCCTTCCCTCTCAGTCTGTCATCCAGAATCTTGTCATGTGCAACAAAGACTTGCACAGCCGTATCAGGTCTGGGGGACAGTTTGACTTCCCCTGTTTCCCACTTGCTCTTGAAGATCAGCATGTTCTTAGGGTTCTGAGCTGAGAAGACAAGCTTACAGAGAAAGAAAAGCAAGAGTGTTATCTTTCAGGTAGATCAGTGCTTCAGGTGGCCTGAGGTATGGCAAGAGCACAACCCAGCCTCTGCTGTCCCTGCAGTATGGCAGGCATGTTCTTGAGCACATGTCATATGCTGTGCATGGCCAAGTGCAGGCTAGCTACTTACTCTTTCCTCTTCCTGCAGATGAACTAAGTGCATTGGCACCAACCTGCTCACATAATTGAGAGGAGAAGTTGTGGAAAGAGGGTGACGGTGAGCAGGCTTTCTCCAAATCTGGCACTTTGAATCAAACAAATGGGCAAATGCTTGCACAGAGATTCTTACGTTGAGAATCTCCATTCACATGCTCCACTCTTGAATGCTTAGGTAGGCTAAATGGTTTATAAGGCAACAGAAAATCAGACCATGGATGGTTTGTATCCATTCAGAAAGGCTCACTGGCAAGGGACCAGTTGTGCAGATCACAGCTTGAGGGGTTTATCACCGAGATCAGATAGATATTTTAGATTTTATAAAAGTTAACACTAACTGCACTTATTTCTGAATGAGGGCCAAAACTAGCTTACATTGGAATCTGCTTCATACTGGCTTTCAAGCAATCTTGATGTTTAACGTGCACCTAAACCCAGACAACCTTGGAAGGATTTGTTACAGGTTCCAGTTTAAGTCTGGTTCTAAGTGTCTCCATATCTGCATGGAATCAAACTCAGTTCTGGGGGTCTTACTGAGGTTCAGACTTCCTCAGAATATGAGGAAATGTAACCTGTGATCCTGATTTAGATATGTATATGAAATTTCTAGAAAGTTACAGGAAGGAAGGATCTAGATGCCTCCCAACTTCAAGGTTTTGGGTTTGGATCAAAGACAAATGTGAACACTGTTCAAACTTAAGTGGTTTCGAATTAGTGTGAATACTTCAGCCTGAATGTCTGTTATATGAAAGGCTAAAATCTGTATTTTATCAGAACCTGGTAAATTTTGAATCTTTCTTCAGATTTTAATCTCTAAGGTGAGTAGGACCGAAGAGTGAATGTTAGCTTGTGGTAAGAGTTCCAGAGTACTAAAACATTCTTATGATATCCTCACTTCTGTGTAAATCTAATTTTTAAAATTGAAATTCAGAGACTGTTCATATTGTTTAAACTGAATAGCAGTGTCTTGTGATTTTCATCAGCTGGCTTTGATACAGATCACTCTTGATAAAGTGTCTATATTTTTCCCATAACATTCTCCATCATAAAACTCTGAGATTGGAAAACAAAGCACTTCATGTATTTATGGTACTGTTTGCTCATGGAACTACAATCAGGTTCATTTTACAGATGGAAATACTGAGGCAGTGAGTGATCATTGGTCATTTGGCATGTATATAGCTGAAACGAACTATATAGAGAACCACAATTAGAAATAAAGTCTCCTAGAGCACTTTCTGCTTTCCTAACCTTTTAAATACCCTTCAATGAGGTGAATATGGTCATAAATTCCAGATAAAGAAATATATAATGGGGCTAAGTTTTGCTGCATTTGAAATAACTTCTAGAGCTGCCTCCACATACTCCAAATGTGCACTTAGCTAAGTATTACTGAAGGAGTTGAACTAAGTCACTGAAGTCACCAAAGAGCTTTTTGCTCTTTGTATTTCATTCTAAGGTAAGAAAGGCTGTGTTTTGATGAAGGTGCTAAAGAAAGTTAACTATCTGAAAAAAAAATCACATAATTTTTCTGTATTTACTGTGCATCTATATGAAAATAGATTGTTTCTAAGCAAAATACAAAAATGTGTAGCAGCCAGCAGTGAACGAAACTGATCAAATTCACCAGTCACCAGACTGGTTAATATTATAAAGCCTGCGCATGAATCATGAATATCCAGCCAGCCTCAGGGTACAAATCGACGAATCTAGGGAGTTTACCTGTCTCTTTTAGTAGGCTATCCCTTTTCGATCACTACAGTTTAGGCATATATTGCCTAATAATAAATGTGATAATAAAAATGTATTTGGGGAAGTAGGATGTTGTAATAGAGCTTTAGATCAAAAGCAGATTCATTTTACTTAATTTTAGCCATGCTGCAGGTCACTGCCTCACCTCATCATGGTGTGTAGGCTCCCGGCTCATCTTGGGGGCATGGGCAGCTGGGCGGAAGGGCTTTTTGGAGGTGCCTGTCCCTCCACTAACAACAGGCAGAGCCTGCACGACTGCTTCATACAGGACGCTTAACTTTTAGTTGATTGTGAGTTACTCGGGGTAAATTCCCTGTTAAGCATGATAAGATTTGGATCCTCATTTGTTTGTCCACTGATTTTCCACATCCCTGGAGGCACTCAAGGCCAGGTTGGATGGGGCCCTGGGCAGCCTGAGCTGGTGGGTGGCAGCCCTGCCCACAGCACGAGGTTGGAACCGGGTGGGCTTCAAGGTCCCTTCCAACCCAACCATTCTGTGATTCTGTGAATCACAGGTTCACAGATTCACAGCATAGCCATGGCAATATCACTTAAATATATAAATATATATATATATATATTTTTTTTTTTTGCTTGGACCCAGTTTCTCCGAGTGAAATAATAATTCCCTGCTGATGAAGTTGTTGGAGGAGCTTTGTCTGAGGGCAAAATCCAGGTGCAAAACCTTGCTTGCAAGCCCTTGCCGCTTTCATATGTCATCATGAGAATCAACAGAATTCTTGTGACAGCGTAAGTTTACATATGACAAGAGGCAGGGCTGGGTGAAAATTATTTTGGAAGCAGTGTAGATATGAGAGAGTATTGTATAAATAAATAAAGAGGTAGCAGCAGCAAGTGATTGCGTGCGTTGGCTCCCCACTCTTTTGTCTGTGCACCTTGCTCCCAGCCCTTCTCCATCCAAAGAATACGAGGAGTGGGGTGAGCATCTGTCAAGCGAGCCCTCTATTTTAACTACCCTTGGCCTGTTTGGGAGAGCGTCGTGAGAGATTTATGTCTGCTCACGAAACACCGCGCACTGGATGCGTTGCACCTGTTCAGACATAAGCACGCTATTACAGATGCATGGGAAAAGGTTCCCGATCCACGCGGGGACGTATTTGGGGAGGGGGTCCGATTGTTTCCCGGGTCCCTCCTCGCCGAGCCCCGCCGTCCCCTATTGTCTGGGGAGCCGAGCTCCGCGCCCGGCCCCGCCGCGTACCTCCCTGGCCGCAGCGAGCGGGGCCGGCGGGCGGCGGGGAGGAAGGTGCGGCGGGGCCGCCCCGGAGCCCAACCTGTTGCTGCGGCGGCCGAGCGGGGAAGGAGGGCCGTCGGCCGCCCCGGAGGAGGGCTTTGTCTGCGCCCGGCTCCGCTCCCCCCGCCGCCGCTCCCGCTCCCTCTGCCCGCCCGCTCTCGCTCTCGCTCTCCCTCTCGCTGTGGTTTTTGTAAGGTAGGTTGCAGCGCGTGTGTGTGTACACAACATCGAGAGCAGGAAAATGGACTCATTAGGGAGGCAGGCGGTCGGGAGCGCTCGCGCTGTAGTGCCGGGGAGACGGAGGCTATGAGGAGGCAAACTGAGGACGGGGGAACAAGGTAGGCCAGCCAACTTTTGGAAAAAACGGGGGGAAAACCCGAGCCCCGCTCCGCTGCGCCCGGCGGCACTTCTTTCTTCGGCCCCCCCACCCGGGGTTTAATTTAGAGATGCAAGTTTGGCAGAGCCCTGTGCCAGCCCGCGGCCGGGACCACCGCGCCGAGGCCTGACCCTTGCAAACGTGCTTCCCCCCTCCACTTATCTCAGGGTGTGCCCCCTACGATTCACTTTAATCACTTTCTTTTTTTTTTCCTGATGGCGAAGGAAACAAATGCGTTTGTTTTCCAACACCGCTTCCAAGTAAATCAATATCTCGCACTCCTGTGAGCAGCCCTCCCCGCCCGGCTTGCCGCTTTCCTCCTCTGTTTATGCACTTCCATCTGTCCGTCCATATATCATCTCCTCCTTATTTACCGCTAAATGGGTTTTATTACTATTTGCCGATGACTTCTGCCTGCAGTGCCGGCGACGGGGGTGAACGGGGACTCTTTGTTGTGTGGCTATATGTCGGCTATAAGTTTAAAGTCCAGGCTCGCCATACGTTAAATAAAAGCAGAAAAGAGAAAGCGGAGAAAGCAGGTTCCACTCCTCCTGACAGGGCTTTATCCGGAGGTTTTGTTGTTTGTCTGTTCGCCTGCGGGGGCGGAGGGGGTTAATTCGGGTGATCGTACATCGACTTTTTCCTCTCGGGTATTTTTAACGTCTATTTTTCATTATTAGTATTTTTCCAGTTTCCTTTCCTGGGCAGAAAGGAGACGCAGATCGCAAGTTTTGTCTCTCGGAGCTGATGTCACGTTATGGAGGCATCGCCGGGTTCGGAAGGACCCAAACTTTGGCGGAGGGAGTTGGTATCCTCGGCTGCCCCCCACCCTCCGCTCCGCGCTTCCGTCCGTGCCGGCAGGGACGGCAGGGGGAAGGGAGGGGATATTTTTTACAGCGGTGGCAAATTATGAAATCTATCGAGCCATTTTGTCCAGCACGAGTAACTATTTATTTACCATTTTTCCTTGCACAAATATTGCTGCTTATTTGTCAGCTCAAACCTTGAAGCTTTCCTCTGAATTAATCTTTATTTTATTTTATTTTTTTGGTTGGGGAGGGATGTGTGATGCATTTCGTCGCCCATTGAGCACTGTCGAGTTTTGGAGCCCAGATTTACCGTGGGTTCTAAGGGCTGCTCACAGTGATCCATTCGAAATGGTCCTTTTATGTGAGCTCCTGTCAGCGCTGGTGGAGGGCAGAGCTGCTGCTCTGCCGGTGACGGAGGGAGAGGAGAAAGGACAGAGGCAGCCGTGGAAGTGAGTTACATAAAATGTTCTGGAGAACCCGAAGTAATTATGTAAAATGGACGCTGATCGGTGGAGGTCTCTCCACAACAACAATCACCTTTTTAAAGAGAAAATTATTTATTTAATAGCGAGAGGCTGACTTCTTAAAAAAAAAAATGCATTAGGCCTTCCTCTTAGCACAAAGAAGTGCATAAAGCAGTATTCCCAACCCACCTGGGACCACCTCGGAGATCCTCCGAAACCTTCAAATCCTTTAAAATATTTCTTAAAAATCCATTTTTTTTTTTTTGCTTTTTTGCAGCCGGTGCAAACTTCTGCTGCCAACAGGTTTTTCTGGCTGTTGTTGCGCTGTTTTTCTCGCTGTCCTTTAACTTGCAGCTCCCCGGTTGCAGCTGAAGTGCCTCCCCGCTGAACAAACTAAGTTAATTGAAATCCAGAGCAGCAGATCTATTCACTGGCACGACAACCGCACAAACTACTTGCTCCATTTTATCCAAAGCTTTATTCCAGAACCTGAGCGAAACTTTTCAAGGTTTTCTCTATCACTGTGCCAAGAATTGGTGGCTCGTCTTTTAGCTGGGGAATGACATTCACTGATTGCTTCACACCCTCCCCCCCTCCCCCCCCCCTTTTTTTTTTTCCTTTTCTTTTCTGCTTTTCGCTCGGACTTTTACAATAACACTCTGTTGATAGCTTTGATGGCTTTGCATTGCAGCAAGGAGCTGCCTCTCCTCCCAGAGCTCAGATCTCCAGCTCTGAAGCTGGGACATGGGGTTCCAAAGGCACAGTGGTCACCTGCGGAGGGACAGCTGATGCAGCCCCAGGAGGGGTGGCTGTGCGTTCTCTGGGGATGCCCCCAGAGGGGTGTCTGTGCTTTTGGGCTCCTGGTGCTCCTCCTGGGCCAGCACAGGTGGGCAGCATCCCACTGGAGGGCAGCGATCCTGGCCCTGGGGGTCTCACCCTTTAGCAGCCAGCCTCACCTTGATGTTTCAAGCAACTTTTAGAATGACTGTGACATACCTCTGCATTTTAGGACAACCCCAGGAAAGAAGCATTAGAGCATAGAAAGAGTTGGAATAGGATAAATGTTGTTCTGTATCCAGCAGGGTCTCTTTTTAATCTTAAAAACTTTTTCAGTAGAGGAAATCGATTTGCTTTGAAATGGTATATTCTAAAAAAAATATCTCAGCCTATTTGATGTCACAAAGTCCATCTGCAAGCTGGGCACAGCAGCAAAGGCTGCAGCATGCCTCAGTAAACTTTGAACCAGCGTGTGATGCTGGGGCTGGCACCCAGTGAGCCCAAGCCCCGGGTTGGAGCGGTCCGCAGGGCTGGTGCCCCTGGAGCCATCTGGCTCTGGGTGCGCGTTGTGCGGTGCAGAGCGGACGGTCATCCAGCACCCTCACACCAAGGAGCTGCCCCGGAGCGGTGGTTTCGTGCCTTGCCATGCCCTGTGGCCAGAGGCAGCTTGGAGCAGGGCGGTGTGTGTGCTCCTGTGAGACAGAGTGAGGCAGCTGGGGCTGTGTGTGTGTGTTGGTTTGGGCCGCTGTTTGTTGTGTTTTTTTGTTTTTTTTTTTTAAATGAGGCCAAAAATGGGGAATAAGACGGTCAAATCCAAATACCAAAGAAATACCAAGCCAAATTAATTTTAATAGTGGAGGATTTTGCTTTTCTCTTACGGGAGGAAAAAATATGGGGTTTGTTTATTTTGATAAAGGCAGTTGGAGCAATTTCCTGAGTTGGATATATCATTATTGTAAATATTGCTCATGGTTCTCCTATTTTCACATTTTCTTCGTAGGCCCGGCTTATTCATAAGGGAAAACAGCTGCAGAAAATTAGAAAAATGTATTATTATTTATATAAAACTTTGATGTAAATAGGGAGCAGTGTCCCCCGCTACAGATTTCTGTGGGATGGCTTACAAATCCCATACAAGAAAGATTACGGTCTTAGATAAATTGTTATTTAAATCATTTCAAGAGAACCCCGTCCATTTTTGCAGGCCATATGAGTCTTTAGCAGCACGGTTTGAATAGGAGTTCTGTTTAGAAATTGGTGGCATGCTGTGGCCTTACGGATCTGAGCTGGTTTCACTCCTGTCCCATTTTATAGGGCCCTTTTACAGTGTGATCCGTGCGGTAAAGAGCTGTGCCTGAAAGAGATTTGTAAATGTTAATGGCAAATTAAACGGTGAAATTTAACTTCAAGTTACTTTGTTGGTTTGGTTTGGTTTTGTGTTGTTGTTTTTTTCTTTAGCAAAACTTTTAGAAAACCGAAGCCCTTTAGAAATGTTTTTAAGATTTTTTTTGATGAAATAATGCACTGGAAATAGTTGTTTTTAAACAACAACTTGTTCCCTCCGTAAGGTCGGCAGTTCAGTCTGTGCTGCAGAGAGAAAAGGATGGCAAATCAAAGTGAAACTGACTTCATTGATTGCATTAGGGTGGCCCACGAAAATTCTGAAAGTAAACAAACAGCATCGGCCATGGAAAATAAATTGGCTTTTTATTCATCTGGCCATTCCAATAATCCCGGCTCCTCATGGTAAAGAGCAGCGCGTAACTGTGCACCAAGTTTTAAGGTATGATTGCATATGTGCACAGTCTTAACTTGGGCAGATTTTCAAGGATTTTTCAGAATTTCGGTAAGGAGCAAATTAGAGGCGAAATCTTTCATCTGGGACAGTTTTTGCTTTGACAGCATTGCCTGTTTTCCTTGTTATTATTTCTCTTACAAGTTAGTAGTTAGTTCTAACAGCAGCAATCCAATCCTCTTTTGATAGGAAAGTGGCATTTTGGAATGCTTAACGCCACTTTGTGTTTCCACAACATTTATATGCTCAGATGCCCGGTTTCCCCATGTCCCGTGAAGGCTTTTTGCCTGTGCAGCTTTCGTGGCATCTCAGTCTGGGAGCTGCTCCTGTGCAAGCGGTCACTGGGGTGGATGTGCCTCTGGTGGGACACTGCTGGTGGCCGCACATCTCCAGTGGGGCAGGAAGGAAACAAGCCCAACTTCTGCCCCGTACACAGCAGCCTCTGTGTCTTGAATAGTTAAAATACAGCAGCGAGGGATTGAGCTGGTTGGGTAGAGATGCCCTTAAAAAAAATGCTGTTCCTATGGTGGCTGGGGTTTGGCTGTGGTGAGGCGAGTGCGTCGGGCCCCAGCCTGCCCTATGGGGCAGATGCTCACCGTAGGAAAAAGCAAGCCGCTAACGGAGCCGGCACTAGGTGGCACTAGGGAAAGAGAGGCCACGGAGCGTGCAAGCACAAAGAGCGAAATGTGGTGGTGCCAAGCCGGGGTCCCTTCCCACCAGCCCCGGTGAAGGCAGGTGTTAGGGCTGTTAGGACTGCAGCCTGACCTCACTTGCTCTGCTGCAACCCGGTTCTGCTCCTCAAAGCCTCTTATCAAAAAGAGTCATTCCGCAAGAAGCAAGTTCTACTAATTCAAGCACTGGCACCGTCTTCAGCACTTCATTCCTCAAGTGCCGTGCCATACACCTTTCCTTGTGTTGTTGTGAAGTGAGCACAGACCCCATTCTCCAACCAGTTTGCACGAATGTTAACAGCAGTGCAAAAGCTGAGCTCAAACCATCACGTTCTTCCTCCAATTTGATACTAGCTCAAATATTGCCATTATGTGCAGTTGTATTAAAAATCCTTCATAACTGCAGTGAAGAGGAAAGGAAACCTGAACGGGCAGGGCGGTGTGTGTGACCCTTTGCAGAGCGTCTGTGCTCTATCTGTCGGAAACATTTGGCAGGACAGAAGTATTGCCATTCTGTAAGTCACGTCTGTAGATGACCTCTTAATGTTATGCTTCCGTAGTAAATTTATCTTGGGGTTGTGGTGGAGCTAAAAATGCAGGCAGTATGGTGCCATTTGATTCTGAGGTAAACACAGCATGGAAAGTACTGACTTTTTTTTTCCCTAACCAAAAGACTGACTTTCTAATATCTTAGTGTTCAGATCACTGACAGCTGAAAGTATCATCCATCTCTTGCAGATACAGAAGTGAGACTGGGAAAATTGCCTCATGGACTTCAGAGTTTTCCTTTCAGCCAACTGAAAGTTAATTATTGATTTCTCTTCCCTCCCCAGAGATCCCTGTGCCGTTTACTCTGGCTAGAAAGTTGGTGGTCACAGTGCTGGAATTTGGGAGTCATGGCTATGTGGCAACATGAGACTTCGTGTTCATGCAGTCAGGAACAGATTAGATGGAGGCTGGTACGGGGGAGAGTGAAGAAAGGCGTAGATAAAGCTTCTCTAAGGTTTTATGCTGGGTGGACATAGAGACTGTTCTCCATAGCTTTGGCTCCTAGCAGTTTGATAGCTAAGTGAGTCACTGGCGTTAGTGACAGAGAGGAATGCTGACAATAAAACAAAACCAAACAAGCTAACAGCCCCCCAAACTCATTGTTTAGGCACAGACACAAGTAAATCATGTTTAACTGCTAATGTGCTCCCTCTGCTGGCTCTCCAAAATGAGCAAATGCAATTCCCAGGAGTCTCAGCCACGCCCGCTGGGACAGTGCCCTGCAAAAATTGGAGTTAAGTGAATGGCTTTGAGCTCTCTTCTTCTCCTGTATTAGAAGGAGAAGAAGCCTTCATACAAAGTGTGCTATAGCCTTATATACTTGCATGACACGCTGAGCACGGTCATGAAATCTCAATCCAGTAACACAGACTTTTTTTGCTTTGTTTCCAGTCTCTCTTATATTTGATGGGCATTTCTTTTTCTACCATTCCTAAAAGTTTGAATTTTCCATTTTGTTGCTGCTTCTTCTAGGATTCTTCCCATCAGAAGGAGTTTTAAATATGTTCTTGTTGGTGCTTTTATCGTCCATTACAGTGCATGTCGGATCTGAAGAAGCCTGGGTGCAGCTAAGGTTTTGGCTGCTTCCAACTCTCTCTGTCCCAGTTAAATCTGCCTGTCAGCTCTGTACCGCTGTGCCCACTTCATCCTGGCCTTTGGCGTGAATAGCGGCTGTTTTTTCGGGATGCTCTCGAACATCCTTCCTCGTTGTGATGCATCTGTATTTCTTTTCCAAACATAGAACGAATTGTTTAATATGTTCCCTGCACAGTGCATTTCCCCAACAGATCTATTTTTAAAATCCAGCGTTTTGTACTTTCATACTATGAAACATTTTGAAGTTCTGGATAAGGCTGAGTGTTGGAGAAAACGCTGGAGAAAGCTTTGTTAACTCCATTAGAATATTTGGAATGTGTGGAAGATTCCTGACACAGTAATTATATAGTGAAATACTGTCCTGTATTTCCCGTATTTTCCACCTCTGTGGACTGTCATAGTAAGGAACCTCATCTTGCAGCCATTGGCACATTGGTGGGAGTCGGCCGTGCTGAGATGCAGCAGGACTGGGCTCCAGTTCTCCATGTAGAATAGTGAAAAGTTTCCTCTCTGAGAGTCTCATGCTGCCCATCTAGGTGACTGCTTATTAAATCCTTACCCAATAGGGACAATAAACCAAACAGCCTGGTGGGTAGCTAATTGGCTGGAGTGACTCAAGCCACATATAAATCTCATTTGTACTCAGAACATTGACTCTCTCTGGCCTCATCGGTCTTTCCAGTATTCATTCATTTGGAGATGGCCGGAATAGAATACAAAAAAAATCATCCCTTGTTCTTCTTCCTCAGCATGTCTCTTAGGGTGCACATGGGATGATTCTGTATTATTTCCCTTTCATAGACCCTGCAGTTTAGGAACCCATCCTCCTGGAACATAAAGCAGGGAGCTGGGCCCCATGTGGGCAGCCACAGCAGAGACATCAGGAAAGCAGAGCAGCGCTGAGAACAGCTCACCCTCCTGTCACCAGGTCCCTTGCCATGAGGAATCGTAGCAGGGGTTGGTATGGAGATGGCTTGCCCTCCTGCTGTACCTGCTTTGGGGATAAATAGAGAATTCAGCGCCTGGGGCTACCAATCTGGCACCTTTTTCTAGTACTAAGTTAATGATGTGATTAGGACCAATACACATTTTCAGCAAAGGCCCAGCCTCTGCTGACTCACGGTGAACCGCTTGAAGCCCAAGCCCTGTTTTGTTATTTCCAGCATTTCATAAAACCGCTTCTTTTATTTTCCTCTCCGAGCCACAGCCAAATTCTGAAAGCTTCAAAACCTGCTCCAACTAGATAGTAAAAGTGTGTTTTTGAGATGCCGATGTTTCCTAAATGAGTTGGTCCTTTCTGAGCTACATCATCTTCAAATCATTTATCCACTAAGTCAGTCGAGCTCAGCCCGAAACATTTTGCTGCTGTGAAAGCAGCTGCTCCTGAATGAGGTTAAAAGCCAGTTGTGCTCCTGCAGTACATTTGGCTTTGCTGTACTTTGTGCTGGGCAAGAGAAAGCTCAGGCTTTTTCCCTGGTGCAGGGCTTTTTCCTTTCCTTTTTTTTTTTTCCCTGCTTATCTCAGAGTCCCTTTTTACAGGAGACAGGATCCCATTCAAAGCTTTTCATAACAGTTTTTAGACAATTTTTTTTTAATCTATGTACAAAGATGTTAAATATTTTATTCAGCACAAAGGCATGGTGCAGTATGAGAAGTGGCAATGAGACTGCAGTGTAGTAGCTGGAGTGATGTATGCGAGTATGTAGGTACTAGAAAGGATAACCCACTGATGATGGACCCAGAAGTCTTATTTTGTTTATAGTCGCTTTTCTAATTTTCAACAAGTGTCTTCATTTCTCAGTGTCTCAGTTCCTCATCTTCAAGACAGGGATAATGACATCTATTTGTTTCTGAGAGCAGTTGGGAGATTGGTAGCCACAGCTGTATCAACTAGTTTTAACTCTGGAAGAATCTTTCCCTCTCCATTTTTTGTCCTGTCACACGGAAAGTGCATTGCAGCCTCTTTCTTTTCTTTAATGGGGTTGCCTTAGCCAGTCAAGTTTTTGAACATGTGTAGTCCTTCTCTGTTGTGTCCAAGTAGAACGGATACCTGAGTTCCTACTTGGTTTTTTTTTGGAGAACGTTTCTCCGCATGGAGACAAGTGTTTGTTAGCATTTACTTCAGTGGTACAGACGGCAGTGACTGCTCAGCTCTGGTCACACAGACTGCACCACGTAGGATCTCAGGTGAATTTTGGATGAGTTGTGAGCCATGTATTGCCATTGCAGTCAGCCCTAGATTGCCCTTGCCAAACTGCTGTTAGTAACAGAGCCGGCCCAGGTACAGCTGTCTCTGTAGTGGAGTGAGAGCCATCTTGTGTAAATCACTTCTATATCCAGCAGCCACAGGGAAGTTCGTTCTGCTATCAAAGTTAAGGTAATTTCCATTTCACATCTTTTTTTTTTGAGGGAAAAAAAAAGGAAAATAAAAAGGAAATGAGTTAAAATGAACATTTTTGGAGTTCTCTGGTTGAGACTGTTTGTTCAGGAGCATGGTTTAGTTGACTGAAAGCTGCTTTAAAGAGTTACTGAAATCTGGTTGAGTACTGTTACTATGGAACATTGGCTTCTATATGGGAGAAGGATACAAGTGGAGCTTTTAGGAGAGGGGTTTGGGACTAATGTGAGCAATAAAAAATGAAAACTGAGATGCAGGCAGGGGGCAGAGCAGCTCAAAGAAAATGAGGACAAAAAGTCTGAAGTTCACGCAAAAAGAGGGGCTATCTTGGTCCCACTGGCAGGAAAGGGAAAAAATGTTAGCAGCGGGATTTGGTTTGAACAGGACCAGAGTGGGATGGGATGAGGCCACGGCCCTTCCCTTCTCCCTCAAAGGAGCAGTGAGCTGGAATAATCATCATACAGCAGTTATCTTCAAAGGACAGTGCTCTTGGGATAAGGAGTTCCATGTGAAACTTCTGAACGTCTGTGTATCTGTTGAAAAGTTTATGGTTCATGTTTTGCCTTAAGTTACATTTGTGTAGAAGTGGAGTAATTGCATAAAAATTAGAAGGATCACCATTGAGCTGAGAGCCAAATTTAGCTTAGTATTTCTAGCCTACTGGCTGTAGCTGGCAACCTTCTGAAGCAGTAAAGATGATGCATGGCACTCAGTAAGTGATTGTGGCCAGGATACAAGTTTTCTCCAGGACAATGCTGCTGAATTTGACCTCATTTTTGCTGTGTTAGATACTGTTTCCCTTGTGGCAGCATGCATAGGTGTATTAAAAAGATTCTTACCATATCTTTCCCTGAAATTCAAGCTTATGAGGCCTGATGAAAAGGCTTGCTTTCAGGTGTTGGTGATTATTCCCACCGTACCCAGGCAAAGCCTGCAAAGAATTTAACATCTACAAGGTGCCTTTTTGTTGTTGTTGTTGATGATCATTCTGTTGTTGCAAAAGTTTAATCCTGAAGCCTCATGTGATTGCTTTTTTATTTTTATTCTTTTTTGTTTCTCCTTGTTCTCATTACCCAGAGAAGTGCCAGTTCTGTCTAAGTTATTCCTGGGTTTTTTAGTTAAAGGAGTGCAACTGGTAGTTCCCAATAGCAAGCAGTGAACAGCCAAGTTCAGATGGGGAAGGGAATGCCTACAAGATTCCAGAACAGTTTCGCCATATATAGCTGCTGGTATGAGTGAATAACACCTTACATTTCTGAAGAAACTTATTCAAATATCTCACAGTATTCCACAAAAATAGTTAGCTGAATCAATGTTATGGTTTCTGTTTCTTAAATCGGGAACAGTCGAGGCACAGAGAGCAAGAGGAAGTGATGCCTTCCTTCCTTCCTCCATGTATTGTACAAGCAGATAGGACCTGGAAAAGTAAAGACCATGTTCCATGGACAAAGGAAGCTCAAATGAGTCTTGACCATATTAAAACTGTTAACGCTTTTTTTACATCACTGTAGTGTCATGACACATATGCAACTTCTTTGCCATTGAAGTCTTGTACTTTCAGAGTGAGATAAAAAAGACCCTACTGTAACTGAAATTCGAGTCCAAATACGTTTAATGTGCCCACATGTCAACAAAGTCTTACTTTTAACAGCAGAATTAAAAAAAAAAATTGTGTTATTTTGTTTGCTCATTGTATTGTTATTTATTATTGCTCTGTTAATTCAGTTAATGTAACTTCAAAGTCTTGTAAGCAACAAGTAACTTTTGTTTTCCAGTTGGCTTTCCCACAGCTAGATCTGTCCCAGTGAGGTACAGTGCTAGATTTGAGCCAGTTCTGCCCAAGAAAGAGGTGTTCAAAAACTGGACCAATCTGTCACCTCTATTTGTACATTAATAATCATAGGGGAAAATTATACCTTGCTGAAATAAACAGTGGTGTTGCTGGCTTCATGAAATAGTCATAAGAAGGAGGCTGAAGCTCTGTATTGCAAGTAAAGACAGAAGTACTGTCCAATAGTCATATTGCTCTGAGCTTCTTGAGTGTATAGCTGCTTGTCTGCATCACTGCTGGTAAGCTCTATGGGAGCTGCAGTAAGTAAAAGAGAGGATAGCCCCTCAGGGTTCTTTGGACACACATATTTGAAGAGGATTGTTACTTGTCTGTTTAAACTGTCAGTGGAAACAAAGCATATGCAAGTAATAATGGAAGCTTGCAAGTACTGGATTTGGGCAGAGCACAGATGTATTACTGCTGAGGCATCTGTGAGGGAAAGAACAGTAGGAGAAACCGAGCTGTTCATACGTTCAACCTGAAAACTGTGCAGCAAATAGCTGCATTTAACTTTTTGTTTCCTCAGAATGAGATTCAAATCTGAATTCTTGAAAACTTGCAAGCAAGTTTTCATTTTGTCCTTCTTTCTAATATATTCCCGTGTCCCAAATGCCTGTTTTAATGTTTTTTGATTGAAAGGACAGATTGGAAGGACAGCGACAGAAAGTTTTATTAGCCAGCACAATTAATACTTTCTCCTTTTGAGAGCCAAATTCATCTAGTTTAGTATGTTTACAGAAGAAAAGGCTGGAATGCACAGTAAAGTTTTTTCTTTATCAGACGCACATGTACTTACCATCACTGGATATATTTGTGAGATGCTCTAACAGAGAACACTCCTCAGGCATGTCTTACATTTCAAGAATCAAAGGGCAAAGTGAATGAATGCCCCTTCTAGGAAATGGATGAACCAGCATTTTAATATGCATTCTCCAATTTCAGTAATCCTCAAGAAGCTTATAAAAGCCAGGATGGAGTCAGAAACCTCCTCTTATTAACCTCCAAAAGGACACAAAGAGCTCTGGATCTCCAGGCTGGTCTGGATGCCAAGTGCACTCCTTAAGTATTCTCAGATTGTCTCAGCCTGCCATAACTTTTGGTAGATACAGTATGGTTCATCCAGGAGATGAAGAGACCAGGCTTACTGGGAGAACTCCCACCCAAGATAGGCTGATCAAGCTGCTTTGTATGGGGAAGCCAATAAATTCCTTGTTTGTTTGTTTTCTCTCACTAGAGATTTTTCCCTGCTATCCTTTCATTTATGCATAATGACCTGTTTCATGGTCTCTGAGATTTGTTTGCCTCTGCTTGTAAGCATTGGTTCTATGAGAGATATTCCTCAAGACAATTGCATTTGAATACTCATTCTTTTTAGGAAACTTAGATTGGGTTTACCTTCTGAACTCAGATGTGGGGAAATCCTGCAGATTACATGCTTGCCTCTGCTTGCTATTGTGTTAATAAAAATGGGTAACTTTGTTTCCTCATTGAGTATATCCACTATTATTTTACTTACATAGATGAGCTTCTATTTTTTTTTTTTTGTTTGTTTGTATAGTCCTTCCTTCCCTTCCCTTCCCTTCCCTTCCCTTCCCTTCCCTTCCCTTCCCTTCCCTTCCCTTCCCTTCCCTTCCC
>JANHGO010003712.1:0-26476 GCA_024606505.1 Aquila spilogaster | reverse complement strand
CTCCAGACCCCTCATAGCTTTGTTGCCCTTCTCTGGACATGCTCCAGGGCCTCAATGTCTTTTTTGTAGTGAGGGGCTCAAAACTGAACACAGTACTCAAGGAGCAGCCTCATGAGAGCTGAGTACAGGCAGATGACCACCTCCCTGCTCCTGCTGGTGACACTATTTCTGATATAAATCAGGAGATCTTTGGCTTTCTTGTCCACCTGGGCACACTGCTGGCTTGTGTTTAACTGGGTGTTGACCAGCACCCCCACAAAGTTGTCCAGTTTCCTCCTCACATTTCTGCAATCTGTAAACAACTAGCTGCAATCAGAAGAACTGACTATAATTTGTTCAGACGTAGTTGCAAATGAGCTTAGGGTAAAAAACAGCAGATGTTATAAACCCTCAAACTTTCAAATGCAATTTTACTGAGAAAAAAAATGTTAAAACTACACTTGCCACAGACACAGCAATGGTTTGTGCACAGTGGCTATGTTTTCTGATTGATGTTGTCATCTCCTTCTTTTGCCCTTTATTTCAGGAAATAAGAATTCTCAGCCAAAAGTATTACCTTCTGATTTTTTCTTTCTCATTTTTTTTTCAAGCAACTAACAAAACTTGAGAAAAAAGATTTATAGTATAATTCTCTCTTTGTGATTATTAAATAATCTGAAGCTTTACAATTTTCCAGCCAAATCCTTTGTCTCTGCAGGAGGAAAAATTTACTTGCAAACATTTAGAAAGCAGAAAATGCTTTTAGTCCTTCTTAATTATTTTATGATGAGAATCTTTTGAAAAATCAATAGCCTGAATAGTAGAAGATGAAGAAACTTCTATACAAAACGTAGTACAGGAGAACTTGGCAGTCTTTTTCAGGAGATAAGAGGGGAGAAAACAGATTGGGAATTTCCACAGAAAGTTAAAAAATAGTAATAGCCAGTGACAATTGTGTATTATTGCAGTTAGCTCAATATGGCTAACTGTGAGTAGAAGTGTTGTGATAGAAAATGCTTAAGAAGGTAACCTATTTAAATGGTCAGAACTCAAGTGGAAATAACCTCTGAAAATCAGAAGTATAGAAGGCAATGACAAGAAGCTGGAGTCTGTAAGCTTCTAATGTGAACAAAAGCATTCATACATCTATCTTCTCTTGGGCTATGGGCCCACAATTATTTAAGAAATTCTGCTTGAAATCTATCCTACAGATTCTCTTTCTCCTTTTGCATCTATCCTTTGTCCCTAAAACAAGCTGTGTTCCTGAAAATGAAATTCAGCTTGGATTTAAGAGATCTGGGTTAAGTTTTAACTGTCAAAGGTCTCAAATGCTGCAGAATTAAGTGGAGAGTTCTAGAAATAACTGCAGAAGGCCAGTAGAAGAAATTGGTAATGCCTGAATATCTTAAGGTCATGGCACTCACACAACATCCTTTGCTTGGTTTATGTTTTTTTTCACTTAATCAACTCCTCACAAGATTTATTACTAGAGTTTATTAACACCAGACTTGTGCTAACACAGCTTTATTGTCAGCTGAATATTTCTAAGAGGCACAGCATAGCCAATAGTTGTAGCAGTTCTCTCCCTTTAGTGTGCCAGACCTCACAACACGTGTTCTTGTCCTCATGGATCTCAGGTAACATAAGACATGCACATCAAACCTTGGACTGATGATACCTATTTACTATATACTATACTACCTATATTCTGTGCCACGCTCTATCGTGGAGAGCACTGGTGGTTAAAATAAATCAAGAAGTGCTAACCCATGGATCGAGAAACTGCTGAAAATCAGGAAGCAATGTGCACTAGCACCTACAGCTAGTCAACAAAATTGAATATGCTGACTAAGGAACACTGGGTATTTCTACACAGACAGTTTAATATTTTCTCAGGGGTTAGGCCTGAAGAAAACCTTATTCACTAATGTTAGTGTTCTAGCAATAATGTCATTGCAATCTAGGATTTCTTACAATCCTAACAGGCATACAAAAAAGACTATGATTGTCCCTTTATGACATGCAGATCAGAAGAGAATTGATTGCAACTGTAACCAATGGATCCAGTGGGAAATTACCTATACAGTCACAGTGTTGTACCTTCCATTCTAAAGTATCAGCTAAAGCTAACCAGCAACACCTTTCTAAATTTCTTCTTAAAATTCCTTATCACATCAGATCAGATATGGTCTCCTCCATGGGCTGCACATGGAGATCTGCTCTCCACAGTGCCCGTGGGCTGCAGGGGGACAGCCTGCTCCACCATGGGCCTCTCCTGGGCTGCAGGGTGCTTCTGCTCTGAGCCTGGAGCACACCTTGCCCTCCTTCTGCTCTGACCTTTGTGGCTGCAGGACTGTTTTTCTCAATTTCTCACTCCTCTCTCCCAGCTGCTGTTATGCAGCCATTTTTCCCCCTCTTAAATTTGCTGTCCCAGATCACACCCAATGTCACTTATGGTTCTTCTCCGACAGTGGCGGGTCCCTTTTGGTGCAACTGGAGCTGGCTTTGATCTAACATGGGGCAGCTGCTGGGTTCTGCTCACAGAGGGCACTCCTGCAGCCCCCTCCCCACCACGGAAACCTTGTCACATAAACCCAATACAATCATCTCACAATGTAGGTTTTGTTGTTGTTATTTTTAAAGGTTCTAAGCTTCTCAGGATTTCCAGGACACACTTTCAGAAATTTGAAATGTGTGTGGTCCTAGGCAATCTGCTTTGGTTGTCTCTGCATGGGAATTGGACCAGAAAGATCTCCAGGGACCCCTTCCAACTTAAATCACTTTGTGATTCTTGTGATTATTGTGTGAATAACGTTTGTCTTACAAAGTGTGGAGATAGGAGAATTATCACCCCATTCTTGTTTCATGTTTCATGTGAGATCCTGGTACAGAATACGTGAAACTACAGAATATTAATAATCTATTGATACTTGACCATACACTCCAGTAAGATATGCATCTGGGGAATGTAGATGCACTCGAGAGAGAAGAGATGAAATGACTATGTAGGCAGACAGATCACCATATCACAGTCCTTGTCTCTGCTCCAAAAATATGAAATAGTCATTGCCTAATAGACTGGGAACAGTCCTAAAAGAAACAACTTACCATTGAGCAGCTCTGAATATTTGAAATTGAGAAATAAAATGCTTATAAATTTGGATGGCAGCTGAACAAAGCTTTTGAGGTTTGCCTTCTTGGACTGCATTGCCTACCTTCTTTATATGTCCAGACGTGTTTTTGTGCCTGACTACTGTTTCCTTTCATCTTTCTGTAGGTGCTCATGAAAAACCCTTGCTGGATTTAAGCTAGCCAGAGGAACAATATTTGTTAAGTGACATATTACGTGGAAGTTGCTTTTTTCTGGCAGTATGTATTAACAAAAATGCACACATTTAGAAAATTGACATTTTACTGCCGATGTTCTTCTACTTATTTTTTCCACTTAGTCATTACCAAATTCCATTTATTTCCTGGCATGCTATCAGACAATCTTCTCTTTCTATATCCTATACACATGAGCCACCTTTGGCTACCACCAGCCAGGTAGTTCACTAAATGACTTAACAACTTATAAATTCACCATGCATCATATTTTCTGCAGAATGGACTTTCTCACTACCAACAGAATTTTCCTGGATAGAGTAGGGCTACCTTGGGGTTCAAACAAATGCGAAGTGCGCCCTTAATGCAACCAACTTAATCGAACACATCACTGATTCTTCTGGTATATTATTTTCATTTAGCTCACATGAGACCTCCATTATACGTTTGATCAGTTTTAATTCTTCAGAAACTTTAATCCCTGGCACAGACTAAACCTCTGCATTCACAGTGAGAAACCAGAATAATTTCTATTTTCTATTCTACAAAGGTGGACATTCAAAATGTGAATGCTTTGTGCCTACACTTACTGTGTATCCATAGCATTTTGAAAATTTTTCCTGTACATACAATGAAAAGCTTAGTTATCAAAGGCAATTGTTTATAGAAATCTTTTCAATTTGTAATTATCTGAATTTGTGGCAATTTTTCTGACTATTGAATACTTCAGTCACAAAGATTTTTCAAATGCTCATGTACATTTCTGGTAGTACAAAGAATTTCACAGCAAGCTTAACTGACGGACTCATTATTTGCTTTCAATATATTTGACAGCATTTCAAACTGAAGTTCTAAACTTCTACTGAAAATTGTTTATGAAGGCATAACACAGCTTATTATATTTAAAACTGGGTAAAAAATGTGAAACTAAGCCAAAAGAAAACAGACAACTTTGAGCTAATAGGTTGGTTTTATAAAGACTGATACTCCTGTGCAGCCAGCTAATCAACAGGTCAGAGCACCACATGGGACTCGGAGAGACTGCTTTATTTATAAACTAGTAAGAGTTGAGGCCAGATATTGAAAAAGAAAATCAGTTGGGAAAATATGTTTTTGTTTCATGATAGATTCAAAGTCATTAGATTGTTCCTACTGAATGATAGACGTTTCATTTTTGGATAGTGAGAACTTTCTGAAAATTAATAAACGTAGATGCCTCTACAGATATTGACAGAGTGTTTAGCTGATTGATTCCTTTAATTTGTTTTAAAATTTAATACATACCTTTGAATGTCTGGAGGTTTGATTCTGGCTTTCTGCTTATTTTTCACATTGTAAAAAACTGCTTTAAATGTATGTATTGGCTTTTGGATTGCTCTCTCTGATCACATAATCACTTCATAGCTCTTTTCATCTAAATTTCTGAAGGTCAAACAGTTTTTTCTCAGCCTATATCTCAGACCAGTGTATCCTGTCTGTATCTACCTTTGTTGCCACTTCTGTATACATCATAGTTGAAGGTATTCTGTATATGCATCATGAATTATATATTGAGTGAACACCGTCAAATTTAGAGGAAACTCATTGTCTTAGAAATCTGGTGTAATCTGTTTTCCAAAAATTATATAAAATTTGACCTCTGAAAACCTAATGACAGCATTTTACATGACCATGGAACTAACTAACTCTCTTAAAAAGTAGTCAAACTGAAAAATATGGGCTAGGTAAGTAGACAATGAGGTGAATTGATAACTGTCTGAACTTCCAGGCCTAAAAAGTTTGTGATCACAGTTTAAGATATGAAGTCCAGCCGGAGGCTACTCACTAGTGGAATACTCCAGGGGTTGATGATGAAGTCAGTATTGCTTAATGCTCTCCTTAGAGACCTGCATGATGAGAAGTAGGTGACACAGAACTAGGAGGAGTAGTTGATACACTAGATGTATGTTCTGCCATTAGAGGGATCTTGTCAGATTGGAAAAATGGGACAGTAGAAATCTCATGAAGTTCAAGAAATTAAAATATCAATTCATGCACCTCTGGAAAAACAACCTCAAGAAAACTTGACTTGCTGAAGATCAAAGCAGAAAGAAATAAAGAATAGTAGAATGGAAGAGTAAAACAAGAAAGGGGTTGACTTGAATAAATTACCCAACTGATGATTTCAAATATGAGCAATTATATTGACAGCCACTGATTCTTTTCATCAGAAAAGCATATTCCAGATGATATTTTATGTGATCTCAGATGTTAACCCTCACCCCACTTTGCTACTGACAACTTTCCTACCCACACATTTATCTAAGTGATAAATGAAGAGTTTGGTGATTTTAAGGGACACGTAAAGGCATCATAATGGAGGAAATTCTGATTTTAGTTGATGTCAGTCCATCATTTGACATGATTTGGTGGAAATCATTTATCCTGGTGGGATCAGTTCCTACATTACATGTTTCTAACCAATGTATTCAATAGACTAGGAAATGTTGATTCTAAGACATTTCTAAGACATTTGGGGCATGTAGTAATAAAAAGTCATTGTGTATTTTAAACATTTCAGTACATACTCATGTGTCATTGCACTTCTGAGGCTCTGAACCATATCCCACTGGAAAACTTACTACCAATTCTTAATGTGCTTCAATTAATGCCAATTTCCTACAAAACGTACAAATAAATTAAGGTTTCAGCTTAAATAAGGGCAGAAAGGAGCTACTCAATAAAAATTAATGTTTTTATAACAGACATATTTTCCCCAATATTTGACATAAACAAATAAAACACTCTACAATATACCATATAAGCTTTTAGATCATCGAATTCACATTTTAGTGCTTTCCAGCTAGAAATGTCATTTTCTAAAAAAAAAAAGTAGTAAAAAAATGTGAGTGGTAGCTTTCAGAAAAGGAATATGATTGTGAAATAACAAGAACAAATGGAAAGAAAGGGAGTGTAACTTCAGGAACAGAAGAAAAGAATGCTGGGAGAAATAGAAAGACACTATGTTACTTTCAGAGGTAGAATAGGAGATGACAAAAGAAGAGCTGCCCTCAAAAAGGGTCTTTTTTTCCTTGACTTTCACTCAATTACTATTCATATGGTCCAGTGTTAATGTCTTCAACTCCATGATAGTTTTCAGATTTGTTGAATCGTCACAAGAAAAGATTTCTGAAAGATCTATCCAGATGGAGGTATGAACACAAAGGAGAAGATATAAAGCTGACTTGCGAAATCTGAAGAAAAGGAATAGTAGGGAAGAGGAGAAGGAGAATGAGGATTGCAGAAAGTCTGTGGGCTAGGAACAGGCAATGGCAGAAAAGCAGTATTTGCATTAATATCACTTATTTTGTTATTAAAATGCACATGTCATTTTTTTCCTTACTATTGCTATTTTACATTATCCTGGAACTTGATCTACTAAATGCTTTCGGGAAAAAAAAAAAAAAGGCAATTCTGTTGAAGTGTTACTGAAGTCAACTGTAAAAAAAAAAAGCAGATAAATTGATTTCTGTGGGAACTTTTTATTGCCTACATAGATGAACAGTGGTTCAGAATGTAAAACTAAGCTCTTTGCTAATCTGTTACACTGAAATGTGGGAGACAGATTAAAGTTGTAACAGGGATGGAATGTTTTATATACAATTGCCTGTCACAGGACAACAGTTAAGTGAACAGGTAAGTGAAGCTATTGTCATCTCAAGGAGTCTTAAAGAGAATAAAAGGGAATTTGCATGTCCCCATTCTTTGTAGTTCAACTAAATTTCACCCTGGAAAAACAGAAAAACCACACTTAAACCAAATGTTGTGAAAAAGATGACATTTCCACATTTCAGGTCCATTAATGTTATACAAGGATAAGCTTAGATGCGCACTGCATACATAGGAGTTCTCTTTCTGAAACTGGCACTACACTTCTGGTGCTTTTAGAGGCAGTTCTACAGTTTTAAAGACAAAATATTACACCTTGTAGCTACATGAAATCCAGGCCATTTGCAGCATCTTAGAAATATACCATTTTTTCAGTTACATGTAAGCAGTGAAAAATGCAAAAAAACATCTGTTATCATCCTATGCTACAGTTTCCTGCTCATTTTAGCTGAACTTTTCTTTCTTTCTTGTTAAATGATGCAGGAGAACCTAGCACGTAGCAGCAGCTCCGATGGCTTTGTGAGAAAAATCCACAGAGCAAATTTTGTGCATGTTCCCCACTGAATCGCCAGTTTCTTCCAGTAATTACTTTGCCTGTCAGTCACAATTAGAATTACATGGATGTGGCAGCTTGAACCTTTGAATCAGACAAGAGGTGGCTGGGGAAGTTAGTATGAAAAATGGTTTAAAATAAGCAACATCAAGTGCCACATCAGTCATCAGTGTCCTCTGTAGTCTTCATGAGAAAGACAGCAGTGACTCTAACATGAAGTTATGCAGGTGATTTTTAATGATATTTAAAGAATAATAAATGTAAATCACATTCTCTGGGAAGAAAAAGATATTGTAATTCAATAGGCCTTGTAAGTAGGAAGATAAAACTAGCACAAAAAATAAACACGTCAAAGAACCTTTAGATGTCAAACAACAAAGCGGCTCCCAGAAGTTTAAAAAATATTTTATTTATATTTTTCATGTAATCAAAGCCTTAAGAAAACAGAGATGAACTAACAGCAATGCCTAAATCACAACTGGGATTAAAGTATACCTGATGTCAACCTCATTTGGATCTAAAATTGCATTTTCTTACTTTCACAGCTTTATTTTATACCTGGCCTCTAATTTCCTTATGAGTTTAATCATTTGCTGTGTTAGAGTATGCGAAATCTCCTGGTGGAACAAAATAATTGGTCATAGGCCTGAATTCCTATGATTTTGATTCACCCTTATTCCATCCCAAAAGGTTGAGTAAAAATCCAGAGAAATTACCCAAAGAACTGCCATTTAATGCAATGACACTTCCAAGCTGGTGATTAAGTAATACATTTACAGGTATATTTTTCTTGGGTGTGACTAAAGTTGATTGTGTTTTGTTCCATTTCAAAAGAACATTGCTAGTTCAATTTCATTAACAAAAAAAACTGTTTTAATGTTCCTCTCAAACATTTTAAATCATTTCAACACTATTCAGTTTGCCAGTATCAGAAAGATTCATAGGAATTAGGGAACTGTTATGTCTGGACTGCCTTTAAGCCCAACTGATGGGAAAACAGCTGAGTCTCTCGGTCAGTAGCAGACCTGTGTTTCCATCAACTCTAAAGAACATCTTTGGTGTTTCTTAATTACAGGTTTGTTGACTTTAATGAGAGTTTTACTTAACTAATAGACTCTAGAGAAAAAAAGAAAAAAATATAAGAGAATCATACCAATAGAATATATTCACGGTATAGTGTCTCTTAATAACAGAAATTTCTTATTATTGAAGCAGTGAAACTCAGTATTACAGTTATTCCCTTTAGAGAAGGGAAGTTTGTTATAGTGAGTCATTGTTGAATTAGGTCTATCAGAATGTGTTGATATAATAAAACCTGAAATGTCAGAAAGAGGGAATTTAAAAGCAGAGATAATGATAGTATAGAATATAAGAAACTTAAAATAGCCATCACAATATTTCATATATATTTGTTGCATTAAAAAAAAAAAACAGAAAAAGAAGTTATTACAAAGTGTCTACTGTAATTTACATAGAAATGATGATCCTTTTCTAAACAGTGCAGTAGTATCTTTGATAGATGGGTGCTAGACAAAATAAGTAAACATTTTCTCCAGCAAGAATTTTATTTAAATTTAATTAGACTTTAAAGTCTATTTAAAACATAGCTGCATACTTCACAGTTATTATTACAGCTGTAAGTTTGTTCATAAGTTTCTGTTGCAACAGGGTCATACTAATGGCTCTTACCCTTATTATCTCTTTTCTTTCGCCATAACAATTTTAATGTATAAAGTAAAATGGACATTGCTACTGTGACCTTGATTCAACAAAGTATGTGTGAATGCACCAAACATTATGCATGTTTGTCCCACTTTTTTTAATGTTAGTTTGTGATTATTACTTCATTTATCATGATATTTCGGCAGCCTACAATGGCTCTTTTTTTAGTCCTTTTTTCAGCATCTCCAAGTCAAAGCATAGCACAGAAAATTATCCTTCCCTCAGAAAGAAAAACAAATCACTCTTATCAAAGTGCTTTCAGCAGAAAAATCTGAGTGGCTAAAACCAAAGGCAACACTTGTTTTTCTCTCACTGAAATTTTACATTTCACTGAGGATTTTTATATTTGTAAGGGACATTACACGTACAGAGTAGTCATTTAGTATCTTTATAAAACTCTGAACAGCATATGGATAATGTATTTGGCAGAATTAAGCAACACTACATCTCAGAAACTTGAAATCTGTTATATACACAGCACTAAAACTATGCTAGTCTCAGTTTAGTAAACTAGACACGACTTGGCATGGAGAGTACTGACATTAGACAAGACAGAATAAGGTTTCAAAAAGTCCTATGATGTTGCACATTTTTCATTTGCACGTGTTACAGACAAATTCTTTGTCATCACCGAAGGCAGTGGCATATCTTTTTTTGACTTCAATAGGGTGGAATTCCAATGTTATATTTCTATCCCTGGAAAGTAAATTTTAGATAGTAAGATGGGTCTCTGTGGATGAGATGGAAAAATTAATATTTTGAAAGAAATTTTAAACAGCACAAGGAACTGTGAAGAATGCAAGATTAAGATATTATTCCAGTGAAAATAGGAATAAATAGAAATAAATAAATATAGAGACAATTCATAGATTACTTTTACTTTTCATCATTTATATGAATTTCATAATTCCTTTAGAGAGAGTTGGCAACAGTGAGAAATCCAGCAACTTTACATCTTTTTTTTTTTCCCAAAAATTTTCCAATGTTTGAATTTGAGGTTATGAAGTCTGCAGTAAGCTTACGTGTACCTGAAAGAGACTAGTGATGAGAGTGCTATAAGGATGTATTTTATTGCAACTCAAAGTGCTGCTGTGGTAACACAATTTATCAAGTCATGTGAATACTGTTTAAAAGCTTCCTTGAGCTTCTTCACCATATTTATTTTACTTTGAGAGTACACATCACACAAATTGGAAGTGCAAACCGCAAGAAGAGGCTGATTTAATGCTGTGTGAAGATTTGCTTCACTATGCTGGAAAACATATCTATAGCCTGGAAATACATACCTCTTTCAAATGAAAGATAGAATGCCATCTGATGTTGTTCATAAAACTTTCACAAACCAGAGTAAATTGGAATGGAACTCTGCTAACAGAAAACAGCAATCGTGTCCCTGAAAATCTGAATGTGAATTCCAGTGATCCCCTTAGTATACTGTCCTAACAGTCCATTCATGCACAAATCTTGAAGCCTAGTAAATGCTCAGTTAGAACAGAGTCAACTAAAAGGAACTTTCTTGAGAGTTCTGCAGATTTTTTTAAAATATGAAGTCTTAAGAGATGCATCATCATATTCATTATTTGTGTTGATTACTTACACAGTGCAGCAGGCTAATTCACTGCAAGAGTACCTAATCTCTTTGGATGATAATCATGGTGGAATTTCTATGAATACATGAAAACAGCAGTATTCTCAATAAATAATCACAAATAATTAGGTAATAAAATAAGACATGATAGAAAAGAAAGAAAATGTCATTTTTGTACCTGGTTTTGGAATAGCTCACTGGCAAGATGGGATACGTGATAAACTGACTCCAGTCCCACCCTGTTGCCTATCTTTTTTTTCCATAGACAGAAAGGGGATCACCCAGGTCACTGGCTTCCAGCTTTTCCAATTGCAGGTATCCCTCAGATTATTTGCACAGTCTAGGATAATCCACAGATGATCTATTTTGTAAACTCATGATTCCTATATGTTCCTAAACAATTGTGTTTAACTGAAGAGTCACCATTAGAAGTTCAAAAACCATTGTAATGGACCAAAGTAAGACAGGCAGATTAGCAATATGACTAGTGTCCTACTGCTGAAAATTTCAGAAGTTTTAAGAGAACTGTTGACACAGGAAAGATCTAATCTGTTTCAGCAAATACATTGCTTCTCCTGAGCCCCAAAGAGGTGAAGATGAACTTCTTCAACACTTGTGTTGACAGCCTGCGTGGGATCTCATCCTGAAACCAAAGTTTTGTGGAGAGAGTAAGAATACAAATTTGAGTCTAAGAATCCACCTTGCTCCTCTTCTATGCTACCTCAGTTACATGCTTCTGATTCTTATTAAACTGAGAACATGTATTAGAAGTACATACAAATGGAGATCATTTTCAAGCAAGTTCAGCTCTAGCCAGAAGGGCTGTTAACAGGACTCATATTTATGTGACTTAAATTTTTCCTCCTGGGACAGTCAATGGAAAAGGGTAGTCCTTTCCAAAGGCAATCTGAGCTTTGGTGCAATAAAATGACAATAAACAGAATGTAACAAAAATGATCTGTTGGCCTGTGACAGAGGCTACGTTTCATAGAAGAGCCCATAATTTTATTAGGCCTTGGAGCTTTAATAAGTCCTGGAAAAATGTAGTAAGACCATGAGTATCATTTCATTTTAATATAAAAACACCAAATTAATCTAGTACAAGAGACACCTTTTGTGGAATAAAACACTAGAAATCTCCTTAAAAACAGTAAATATAAACATGTGAAGTATTATTTCTTAGGCTCCTTACACTTAAAAAAGTTTTTCACTGGACTTTCTACTGGGTTTGCAACAAGATTCTGGCAGTGGGGCTGCAGGGCCCCCTGTGAGGGGGGTCCGGGGCTGCCCCGTGCTACACACAGCCGGTTCCAGATGGCCCCAGCTCAGGGCATGACTGGACCCCACAGCTAAGATGGTGGTGCCTGCATCCCTTTCCTTTGGAGATTATTTCTGACATAGTTCTAAATGCAAATTACTGTGTAATTTAGCATGACACAAACAAACAATATCTTTACTTTGGAATTGCCCTGTAATAAAAAGAGTAATTGCAGAAGGTAGGCAGATTCCTGCATGGTGTTTTGTTCGTAGATTCTATGCTGGACTTTCATCATATGACCTGCAGCAGGGCCACTAGAAATCCTTTACCTGCTTATTTGGGTGAAAGCCAGACACAATTACCATAGGCAGCATGGCTAATTCTCTCTGGGGCCCAAGTACACACCTGCATCTTTCCTGTCTAAGGAGCCCTTGAAATCTGGCACTACTTCCACCAGATAGGAAGGACTAGGAAGAACTTTTGTGTATCTCAAAGGAGGTAGACTCTGCAACCTCTCTGGGCAGCTATCAAATAATTTAATAGTTTTTTTAAATCAAGTCTCTGTGAATTATGTGGGGAATGTGGCTCCTAACAAAGGAAAATAATTTGGCCATATAAGGGTGATTTTCACTGAAAAAAACTAAAGATATCAGGGCAAAATCCAAGTTTCTGTTGAAAAAAAGAATTGGAGACTTATAGCTTCTGAAGTATAATTATTCCTGAAAAAATTATTAATACGGGAATATAAAACATTTTCCTTATTTCAGTCTGGAAAACTTTCAAATAAATCATTTCTTGTAAAACTTTGCATTTTGAGACAGATATCCAGCACAGAAAATTTCAGTCTTGAGCAAAGTACAAATGGAAGCAGAATACTAGAACAGGAAGAACTAAGCTACTAAAATAGAAGTGGGGTTGCATAAACAAATAGTAACACGTCATATTTCAGTTCTGCAGATAAAAGTGAGGAGTTCTGCTTGTGCAGATTTCTGCCTTGCCTTCTCGTATGTATAGAATTTTTCTTCAGCACATGCATTATTCCTTTTACTTTTCTGGAGAGCTAGCTCAGACTGGGTTGTTTTTTATCATTATCCTCTGCACTTCTGAACTTTCCTGAAATACAGAACTACAGCTTTGGTTAAATTCTGAATTAAATTATATCACCAAAATATATAGCAGGATAGTATAGGCAAGGGGTTTATTAATGGGCAACTTGGAGGCTATGAACCTATAAGAGTAATAAAGATGAAGCATTCAAAGATTACTTTTCTCTACATATACTACACAACAATACATTGAAGAAGCATTCATAACAGTCAGATGAAATAATTTCCTGAGTTGGGCAGGGGATCATGCTGTACGAAGCTTATTGTTCAGACCACAAGGCTGGTTAGAAGAAACAAAATTCAGCATCTGTAGAAATAAAGCATTCTCAGGGGAAAAAAGAAAAAGAAGAAATCTCATGGAGCATCATACACTAAAGCTCTGAGAACACATCTATATTTTTAATAAAACAAATGGGCATGAGCACTGAGGCTCGATCATGTAGAGTGTTAAACTGTAAGAATCTGTGCCATGGCTTCAGCACCAGCTAACACTCCCCCAGATAACTCCAATGCAGTTCAGGAACTAACATATGCCAAGGCCATGAAAACCTTCTGGGGCAGTGAAAGTGTAGGAAGCCTCTGATGCAGGCCAGGACAGTCTTATAGTACAGATAAGGATAATTACAATGTGCTAGGGGACACAAAATTAAAGAAGAGGATTGAGGCTGCAGGATTTACTGGGCTGCAGGAAGCCTGAAGCCTGCTCACTGAAGATAGTACAATCTGCACGATAGAGCCCAGAAGGCTGATACCATGGAGAAAAAGTGTTTGAACCTGCTGTCACCCTACAGTGTTAGTTCATAGGTCTCTGAATTAATTACATATATAATATTATTATATGAGTTTGGTACAAAAATTAGGTATGAAACATTTTTGACAAACAATTTTATGATGTAGCCTGTGTTAGGGTCATCTTATGAAGTTTTTTTTGTGACTCAACCTTTATCAACCAGATATACTCTACATGTTATTTCTAGTCTGAAAGCTTATGAGTGAGTTTTCATGTAGTACGGTTGCTAGGGAGATAGTCTGATACTCTGAATCCAAAGTAAAGTACTACGGACTGATACAAAGCTTAAAATTGAGAACTTCAGAGGACTAATTGTTGGATGAAAATGGCATTGTGTTTTTGAAGTACAGATGTGTAAACTTTATTTGAAGCCGTATCTGCATACAAAGCACTGCCAAAATAAAGAGCATGGTCTGGTGGAATTTCTGCTGACTTTACTATGTGCGAAGATGTGCCATCTTTTGAGCTTCAACTATTCCTCTTCTTAAAGGGCAGCATCTGGAGTAGCCAAACTATAGAGGAAGTTCAGATAGAAAGAAGAAGTGTTCTTCTTCCCTACATTATTACTCCTATTTACTTGGTAGGATTTTAAAAAGAGGCTAACTCAGAAAAGTATGAGACAAGAATGATAGAAGCATTAATATAAATATAGATTGAACTGAAAATCTTTGTATAGGAAAAAATATTGCTTGTAGTAAATAATATTCTATCCATTTGAGGGGGAAGTTTGTAAAAAATAAGAAAAAAAGTCCTAACTGGTAAAATGGTCTTTTAAAATTTACTTTTACTGTATAAAATTGATGTACTTATACTTGCTTTAATGCTACAAATATGCTTGGCTTGAAACTTCCAGTACAATAAATTCCAAACACATTTCAAATAGAAACTAAACAGGCAGTTTAAACAAATGCTTATTAACCTGAAAGTAGTAAGAAAAAAACCTCCGTTCGTTCTTTTTAATAGCATTTTTGTTGTGTTCTTAATCTGTATCAGTAATTTTAATATTGTTTGTTAGAATATAAAATTAAATATCTCTTGATGCACTGAAGATTTTAAAAATTCAAAAATCTCCAGCAAAATTAGGTACGATGTTACTAAGTCTACAACCAGAAATACCTTACAGTTATGTTTTCTGAAGAAGAAGGGAGGAATGATAGATGAAAAGCCTGAGAGTGCTGCAGTCATTACAAAAAACCTTGTCACAGGATGTGGTCCAGTGATAAACAAGGTCAGGCAAGCATGCCATCTGCCCATGGAATTTCACACTGATGTGTTGTTTTGTGTCTTTTACAGCTATATTCTTTTTAGTCATTTAAAAACAGAAGCAGAATTCCATTGGAAAAGAAATGCTTATTTAGCAGCTAATTAAATGAAGAGTAAAATAGCAAAAAAAAAAAACAAAAAACAAAAAAAAAACAACACAGAAACACAGCAATATGTTCTTTACACGGCAGTGAAACTTGCAGTTTAAAACACAGTTATTTCACACTGTGCATCAGCTATGAGTGATTTAAATGGGAAGGAATGTAGGTTCAGCTGTCCTCCTTTGGAAGGTGTCTTTCTGTGAGCTGTTACCTTGTTGGCACTGAGCAGTTTGTTCTGGTCTCCTGTGGAGGAAAAGAATTATTATCATTCCTCAGCTGACTGTGTCATGCTCTGTTCACAGTGTGACTGAACTGGCTGGAGTAAAACAAAGCTTATTAAAACTGTATGTACTACTATTTCCAGAATGGGACTTTGGAAAACCAACACAGATTGAGAATGATGCCTCTCACTTTCATTGGGCAAAATGATTTTTCACAGTTCTGCAAACATAGGGTACAATTAAAATATGTGCAAAGTAGATATACAATTATTTTCCTGTTGCATCATTCCTTGTAAAAATTAAAAGTATCCTGTCTTTAATTTTTTGAAAGCAAAGAGTAAACTACCTACAATGTGTGTCCTTGAGTTCTGCAACTTCTGCACGTCATTCCTTTTGAAGAGACACAGGTCTTCCTGGCTTCACTTGGAGGTAGATGTGAGGAACTGGCACTTTATGTTCTTTTGAATTATGAGAAGTAATGGAAGTCCTGCTCAGGATACAATGCATTTACTCCATTCTATAAACACCTATACCAGAAGGTTTTAATTCAAGAAAACTGTACTAGCAAAATTAGAATTGTGAAAAAAGGAAACAGGTTTTATTATCACATGCATTTAAGAACTCTATATGGATGCATTACACAGGTGTTTATTCACAATCATGCAGCATTCATACATTGCAGTATGGGAGGCCCCTTCTCCAAAGCCAGAGAGTTCTGCCTGCTCTTGTTTGAATGCACACTGAGTACTGAGAAGGGCCATTAAAGGCTCCAGCAAATTGCAGCTCTCGCATTACACAGTATGCAGAGATTTCTCTTCTATTTCTTTCTTGAGAAACATGAATATCAAAGGATTATGAAAGGATGGGCAGGTGGTTACCAGTGGCCTCACACAACAGTCAGCACAGTTAGCAAGTTTTATCAAAAGGAAGAGAAAAAACACTTTTCTATATGGGGAACAAGAGCCACGTGGCCTCACTGCACCCTCAGGTCTGTGTCACAGAGGCAGCCCTCTAGTTTCTTACAGATTTCACAGTTAGACAGTCAAGTATGTAATGGAATATATAAAATACCTTCATTATGCACTTGTTTGAAAATATCATAGGTAGCCTGAAATTTCTCTGCTTGCTTTGACTTTACACTGTGTGTCCAAGGACATACTTTCTGAGCATTTTCAGCCTTTTACTTCCCCTGGCTTTCTAGTTTTAGTATATGTATATATAGTATATGTATTTGAATTCTGAAACTTAAACAAGTACAGATATTGAGTATTTAAAATATATTTGAAAAAATATACAGATGTACATAAGTATTCCAAATTCAAAAGACTGTTAACTGTTAACGATGGGTTATTTACAGAAACAAGTAGATGGGATGTTGAAGAGACTTTTAATGCTGATTTCTAGCATAGGTAGATTTTCACTTGTTATTTTTACATGAAGTCTTTACAAGTACTTTTAAGAAACTATTCCACTGTTTTTTGGTCTTTCTTTGTTTGAGGATTGATTTTGGTAATGATCACAATAGCTTTGTCCAGAACATCATTCACATACATGCTTAAGGTTGTGGAAATGAGTCTTAAGGCCAGTTCAATACCTGAGTATTCAAAGGCATGCCTGACTTTGGGTATCTTGAGAAGCAGGATTCATCTTGAGAAGATCCCCTCAAAAACAGATGTTGTAAGTCAAGGCTAAAAATAACTGACGGATGGGCAGCAATGGTTTAGCAGAATATAACTGTGAACTTAACGTGGATAGGAGATCTCTGTGAGAGGTGCCTAAGATCAAAATCCCACATTGTTATTCTTTCAATCTTTGCTGTCTTTATGATGTGAATAAAAAATAAGTGGCATCTTTCTGCTTGCTCAGTTAGCCCACATGCTAAATCTCACAATGAATATGAAATCTGTTGGTTATGGGTAGAGCTGTTCTTTAAAACTTCCTTTTGATTTGAGCCTAAGGATTTGGCAGTATCCTGCAGGCAGGCTTTTCTACAGCTATTTCAGCAGATGCTCTGAAGTAATGATATTACAACAACTTCGAAAAGATCAGGGAACTGTAGGTCTTCTATACCATCTTAAAGTTAAATGAAAGAGATAATCACTTGCAGTTTGTCTAGTTAGTGCAGAAAGACATATATGCATCAATTTCACAAAATGTGTGTGTGAGAAAGCGTCTTTAATTTTACATTCCTCAGTTAGGATTCATAAATTCAGCTTACAATATCAATGAAAAGAAGGACTACTTACTTTTCATCGTGAACATTGATTTGAACTTCATTTATGTATACTCTTAAATTGTATTCATATGCGTGACCCTGGAAATGTAAATCCTGTTTCACTATTCTACATGCTTGGTTTTAGAATCTTTATTTTTTGAGAGTTTGCAAGAGAAAACAAGACTTTATCTCAGTCTGCATTCTGCAGTGCACAGCATGACATTTTCTTTATCTGTTGACATTTTAAACTTAATTCCTTATATATATTGTTATTTTGCTCCTAATCTCACGCATCTTTTCTTTCACTACCAAACTCCAAGTGCTTCTCAGCCAGTTTTGTTACAGCTCAGAGCTCTGATTTTGCCTGAATCCCTTTGCTTCTTCAGGTTTTTCTATTCTTCTGTTTTTTATGTGTGGCAAACCTGTTTACTCTGGGAAACTTATTCATGCTTGTTATCGTTTGGTTAGCTTCTCATATATTTATTTTGTATTTATTTCTCTACTAGGCACCAGAATTTCACATACTTCAGTAAACTTTAAATTGGCCTCAGGGGAGCTTTACTGAGCTTTGGAAGTTTGACAGAAGATGAGCTGGGTTCATTTTCAGAAGGAGAGAAAAAGCATATTAACTCCAGCAATAATCTCTTTTGCGTGTGGGTGACTGAGAGCAGACAAGAGAAAGTCCCTTCCAGGGTCTTAAGATGTTGGGTATGCAGATCTCCTATCAAAAGAGGGCTGCATTTTTGCAGTCCTTGCTGCAGGAGGTGAGGAAGAGTCATTTTTCTACAGTCCGGTCCAACATTTGATGCAGAAAGAAGCAGTGGAATAGTAACATCTGTAGTAAAGGTCCAGATAAAAGGAAAACAGTTTAGGCACAGTGCTTTATTAATAACAGAAGAGAGCAGGCAGAGAGAAGAACGTACACCTGCACAAGTCAGGAATGGTTGAAAGGGATTTGTGGGTTATAACTTTCTTAGATGAAGCTTTCAAGGAGAGTAAAATTGAGTATCACATCTGGCAATGAAATCAAACTACAGAACAAAGGAGAGAGTGGTCTTTGTAAGAAAAGTGTGAAAAGCCTTGGTGAATGAAAAAGAGGAAAGCTCCTGTTTCCTTTGCAATTCTACTTGGTAAACTGAAACAAAGAAACAAACAAAAAATCCATAAATGCTGATTTTATTGTTCCTAACTGAAAAGTGTTCAGTTCTTAGAAAGTAGAGAAAAAAAAATCAGAAACTAAGGGAAGAGAAAGAAAAACCTTTATTCTGCTTGCCTAGCAGTATACCATAGCAACTCTAGGAATTAATCTCCACTGGTGTGGAAAGGAAAGCTCATGCCACTGCTTCTAAGGATTTTTTTTTTTCATGGGATGAAGTTAGCAGAGTTTTCACATACAAAAGCTTCCTTTTCCTTATGTTTTAGGGCACATACATGTATTCATTATCAACAAGAAACTCTGTTACGTTTCTCGAGGCAAATATTTGACTTGAGCTGAGTGAAGGATTTATGTCTCTGTATTTTCTCAAAGTAACGCAGATAAACCAGTGATAATACCTGAAGTGCGGTGTTTGTGGGTTTGAAGAAGCAATGTGGAAGATGTTAAACAATTTTATAAAATATCTGCCAATGGATTCAGGGATACCCTTAAGTCACTTAAACCTTTAAAGTGATTCTTACCTTTTTAGGATCAAGTAGAGCAACCTCAAAGAAAAGCCAATGAAAAGTTTTCCCTTTTCTCTTCCTAAAAGTAGATTGATAGTAGGAATCAGAGAAGGTATAAATCAGGACAACAGTAATTTTAACAGTCTTGCACAGAACAGAGTTAAAATGAGAAAGAAAAATGTTATGCAATAGATGTCTATTATCAAATGACTAACCAAGCCAATAAAGCTACTATTCTGGTAGTTTATACTGTGTTGTCAGTCCATTCAAAGAGCCAACAGGAACATTATAGAAAAACTACCATCAATACAAAGCTAATGGCTTAGTACAGGACACTCAGTATTGTCAGACATTTATAATGGACAGAAAATGGTGAGTTCTTGACTGCTTAGGTTGCTCTGAAAGTAATGTCTCCTATTTATTTCCATGAAAACTACAACAGATACAAAGAACAGAACAACACTATTTGATAGAGCAAATTCTTAGCTACAAAACAGTAATTTTCACCACAGTCATCACTTTTGGTTATGCATTTTCACCAGTGGTGAAAAAGAGCCTGCATGCCTCACTTGTCAACATCTACAGGGCTGTCTGGAACATGGCTTGTTTTTCATATTCCTGTTGCCACTGCTGAAACACACTACCCACCGCTTCATTGTGCTCACATCCACTGCTTGGTCTCCATAAACATTCAGCAGGTGTCAATGAATGTCAGTGGGTGTAATTTTATCTGCATGGAGAAATCCCACAACACACCTTTGCCCCATTCTCACTTCTATGTCAGAAGCGATTTTCTCAGAGTGCCCCTCTGCTACCATTTGTCACATTGTGACAACATGTAATGGAATATTGGTGGAAAGGTTCAACCACTACTGCCATACCATCAATATCCAGCTCTGACGTCATGGACCAACATAATAAAAGAGAAGATATTTGTTTTGGAACAGCCCACCTACACCAGCCTACATACATTGTCATCAAATAGAAATGGAAGTTATCTATGGTGGACAAACACCGATATAAGTAATTTTTTTTCCTGCTATGCATGGACATTTTATCCATACTCTTTTTATTTCTCATCCTTTGCTGTATCATTTTTTCAGTTTTAATGAGTCATATGTAATGACTGCTTTCCTGACAAGGACTTTTGATTCTTTGATCATTTCTAGCATTGCTTGTGATTTTATCTCACTGATTTTAAAAATTATACTTAAGTTCTTTCCTTGTTCTTTATTTTTTCTTTTTCTTTTTTTTTCTCAGAAATGCTTTTAATTTTTGTGGCGAATCCATGCTTACTCTGTAGTTTTGTTTGATTGTTTTAATGTGATACTCATTTTTTATTCTCTTTATCTCCCACACTTCTTCAAATCTTTTTCTTCGTGGCCCTCCCTAAGTTTTTGTGTTTATTATGCTGGTTTTTAACTCCTACAGTTGCTGTACTTTTGTTTAGCAAGAATTTATTTTATCCATGGCAATTTTTCCTTCAGCCTAAGGAATTCAAAGCAGCTTCCCTACTGAGTGCTAACTTAATCAGAAAAGTAGCACTCCAGGGCTCACTCTCTAACAAGTCTCTCTACACAGCATTTCTCTTTGAGCCTTTAATGTTTTACTCCTATTTTAAAGAAATTTAAAAGTTGAGAGACTTACTAGCACATTAAAATATTAGAAGATTCAGCTTTTTATCATTTAGAGACACTGTACTGTATTTCTTCTCTAGAGATGCAATACAAATTTTCAACTGTTACACTTGAGCATTTTAACAGAATGCAGGCCTGAAATTTGATTGAAGGATTCCTGTTTATAACAAAACCTGGATAGAAATATTCCACATAGGTTAAGAATGGCCACACATCTCATTAAACAGCATTGTTCTGAAAACTTTTGTAATACATCAAGAAAAATAATTTGAGAACTGAGGGCAACAGAAGAGTTGTTTCAACTAAACACAAAGAAGTATTGAAAAAAAATCTTAATGAAGTAATTAATCTTCTGAGCATTTATTCTGAAATTTGATGTATGTGTTGGGAAGGCATGAACATGATGAGCAATGGAACTTTATGGAAAATAATGAGTGTTACTAAGGAAAAGATGGGAAACATTAGTGTCTTGATTTTTTTCCCATTAAAAGAAGTTTTACTATAGATTTTGATAGTGGAAAAGAACTGATTTTTGTAGGGTTTGAATAGTATTTAATTTTTTTTCTTGACAAGATAAATTAAACATTCTAAATAGAGAATATTAATATCTGATTTAAATTGAAATTATGGTCTTTTCTGCAGACAAAAAAAAGCAGGCCATGACATTTAAAAAAATTCAGGCAGCACAGGTAGATAGGGTTGGATCTTTGTGTAACCTGGATCACAGTCTAAACTTAATTAAAATTTTCTAGCTAAATTTATCTTTTAGAAATGCAAATATTGACATACTGCTTTCAGTTAAGATCTCCGCTGAAATATAATTACTTCCTCTCTTGATTTCAGTGAGCACCATCCACTCAAATTTACTGCTACTGCCTTCTTTAATTGTTTAATGTAATATTGTTAGATATATAAAATTATTTATACATTATTTGCTAAGCAAGTAAAGATTTTAAAAATCAGCCATACGAAGGGACTACACCTAATCAGATCCTTCTTATGACCTATAAAAATATGATGAGGAAATGTGTACTGAGAGTTACAAGATCAGACGTGCATTTTTTATTATTTTATACAGTCAAAAACTCTGGTTATTTTTAGGTAAAAGCATGGACCACACTTAAATATCAGCTTCTCCTAATTAAAGGATCTTGAAAACCAGATCTTTGCCCTTCAATCATGTAGGATCTATGAAGGACATTTAAAATCTATGTTTTTCAGTAAGATCACAGAATTATTAAGGTTGGAAAAGTCCTTTAAGATCATCTAGTCCAACCATCAACCAATCACCACCATGCCCACTACTCACATCCCTAAGTGCCGCATCTACATGTTTCTTGAAAATCTCCAGGTTTGGTGACTCTACCACTTCCTTGGGCAGCCTTTTCCAATGCTTAACCACTTCCTTAGAAGAAATTTTGTTCAGCTATGCTGTCAAAAGCAAGAATTAAATTGTGATTATTGTGTAGCATTTGTGTATCTCTGCTTCACTGAACAAAAATTAAAACCTTTTAAGGAAATAATTTCTTAAACAGATGAGATTATTAGAGTCCCCAAAGTAATGAGATACTAAGAAAGCAACTCAGAAACGTCTTTTAAAATTAAATTCTGACATCTACATCACCAACATGTGAGGAATGACTCATATGAAAAAAGCAAACAAAGGTGAGTTGAAAATAAAGTCTGTAAACTTTACAGTTAAAAATCTCTCACATATATTTTTGGGAAAGAAATGAAACAGTTTTGAAAGTATAGTGACCAGAAGAAGAGACAGTCAATGGCTTCACTGACTGCAGAAATTAAGGAAAACCGAAGTAAGCACAGAGAAACATCGCTAAAAGTGGAGTGTTGTGACTGAATTCGTTTTCTGTTTCTGAGAACAGTACCTGAGAACACGGAAGACGAAAGCTCAGAGCAGAAAATACCATATCTGTTGCTAGCTCAGAAATTTCACTTTTATCTGTTTCTTTTTAAAAAAGAAGCAAAAAAAAAAATTCATCTTCAACACAGGCAAAACAAAATATGAAAAAATTGAAAACTCCTTACAAGTTTCTCAGAGTAAGCACTGAAGTATGAAACAAGAGGGGAAGGTTTTATGTTTTGAACCTGTTGTCTTAGTTTGTTCTTTCAAATGTAATGTATGGGAGCAGTGATGTGATTAGAGGTCTTTTATAGTTTCTATACCCAAAAACAGCATTAAAAATAGTTCATGTCTGAATATCAGCAGTCTGGACATTCTGTGCTTTTGAGTTCTTTGATACACATTTTAGTTATAGAAGCTGCAAAAAATCCTACGAATTAAGGCAGAAGGTGCATGGTAAAAATTCTTGATCTAATTCCAAGTGAAATTGCTCACTCTCTGCTGAAGTTTGTTACTTGGAAATATGTCCCCTGACAGCCAGGGCTATGAGTACCATGGTCTCTTGTCGTAACTCTTCTTGTGTAAGTTAGAAACAATCATACTACCTCTAACTAGATTTTTGGAAGAGTAGGTTCAACTGCTGTTCTGGCTCCAGAAAGGGGCAAAACTGCTTTCAATTGTCTCATTAGGAATTCAACCATTCATTTAATTAGCATAAAACTAGTGCTGTTTTTCCATGAAGGCAGTTAGCACAGGTAAAGCAGTTTTGCGAACAAGTACTTGGAGTGGATGTAATTCAGAGTCCAGTAATCTCAGAACTGGTGTTTGTTTCTCACAGACTCATTTCCTGCAGGTGTCATTTGAGGATGGTGTCAAGTGCAGAACACCGATACAATTCTCTGTTAATGGTTATCTAATAATCTACGGTTAATCCATACTCAGTATCATTGAATCTAAAATGTTAATGTGCTGAAACATTTCCAGATCTGAGTGACAATTTGAGCTTTCTTTCAAAGAAAGAATATTTTATTTGCTCAAACAGTAATTCAGTGATCCATAGATTGGTTAGGATTCATTTTAGTAGCACACTAACAGTTCTCTTCAAAGCCTGCATACAAAAATCAGAATTATAGAGTAAGAGGAGGCTATATGTTAAATTATGTAAGTGATCAAATTTCCTCTGCCTCTGAAATGTGAGATGGTTGTAATTCTTTGTTTTTAAAACTTCTATCGAATCTGTCAACTTATCTAGATCTATAGCCAAGCATGGTACAAAAATAGGCACTGCTGAAAAACAAATACAAAAATATTCACTGTATCTCTCAAAGCAATATATTTTAACCTTTTTAGGTGTTTGAGAACAGTGGTATTGCACAATCTCCATCTATTTTCAGCAGTTTATTAAAAGCCATGTACTGCCCTTGTTCTACATAAGTAATTCACTTTAGCAGTATTGTATGCAGATTACAATCAGTTTATGGTTCAGATAACCTGTATTAATGCTCTGAGAAATTGTCTTCTCTCCTTTATTAGTATAAGTCTGATTCTGTTCCTTGTCACTCGCTTACTAAATTTGTCAATAATTTAAGTTTTGTCTCAGGACAGATAACAGAATCACAGAATTGCAGGGCTTGGAAGGGCCCTCTGTCATGGTTTACGGTTTTTCATCAGTATTCCACATCATAACATCATGCAATGCAATGGGAATTAAAGAGTTAATGCTGCAGTTCTGTGGATTGTTGATATTTCCAATCTCCTGGTCTCAGAAGAGAAGAATGAACTGCCACTCCCAGAAGACTTCATTTTTCCATTTCCGTTTCCCGTTTGGAGGGAGAGATAAACCTGACTGGGAGTCACGAAATTGCCCTCTTTGCTCCCTGGCCATCTCGCCAACAACAACAGAGTTAGAACATCAGTTTTGGACAGTCTCTCATTTTCTTCGATTTATTAGCTTCAATTTCAATTACATTGTATTGTATTATCTCATATTCTGCTACTATATTTAGTAAACTAAGGTTTTCCTTAGCTCATTGCTACTGTTTCCCTCATCCAGGCCATACCTTTTCCCTTTCCTACCTGTTCCCAGGGCACAGATCCATGGGTTCCTTCCCCCCCTTGTCACAGAACCAGGCCGAACCAGGCCAAACCATGACAACCTCAAGAGATCATCTAGTTCAATCCCTCTGCTAGAACAGGTACCCTACAGTAAGTCACACAAGTAGGCGACCAGATGGGTCTTGAATATCTCCATAGAAGGAGACTCCATAACCTCTCTGGGCAACCTGTTCCAGTGCTCCGTCACCCTTATCATAAACAAGTTCTTCCTCATGTTAGTAAGGAACTTTCTATGTTGAAGTTTTAGGCCATTACTCCTTGTCCTCTCGCTACACATCACCAAGAAAAGCCCAGCTTCATCCATTTGCATCCCATCTCCCTTTCGATATTGATAAACATCAATCAGATCCCCCCTCAGTCTTCTTTTCCCCAGGCTGAACAGACCCAGGTTACTCAGTCTTTCCTCATACAGATGATGCTCCAGGACCTTAATTATCTTTGTGGCCTTCTGCTGGACTCCTAAGAGATCAATAATGATATAATCCTGTCATTGTTTGATCTCATTAAGCATGAACAAATCTAGATCTTTAGTTATGGAAATGGATGAGTGTATGGAAATGTGGAACAGCAAGGCAGGAAAAATAGCAAAAAATAACAACAAAAAAAAGCAACCAGAAAAAATATGAAACTTGAAAACACAGTTTTGGAGCAATCTTTTAGCTACTTCCAAATTTGTGTGTTTTATTTACCCTTGCAAAATCATGGACAAGGAGAACAGATGAACAACCGTGTAAAAAAGGAAGACTGTTGTTTAGAAGATAGTTTGACCTTAATTTTTTTTACAGATCATTACCTCATTTTTGTGACATATAATTCTACTCACAGAAATGTGATTTTGTGAAAGTTTCCGTTTTCTTATGCCATAGGTCTTGTGTGAGATTACTGTTTTATACATTTTTCCTTGAAATCATTATGCTGCTTCTTATACTTTAGCAATAATACCTGAGCTGCTTCTTTCATGTTAATCCGAGTGTTTGCAAAAGGTTCTATCACCACAGTATTTGTGTTGGCTTTTGGAGGTCATAAAAGAGAAGTGCACCCACTTTCTCATCTCCTTAGCATTGCTGAGCCATAATCCAAGAAAGAGCAAGTAGAAGAGAATATCTTGTGGATGATTTTCTATATCATGCATGTGCATCATGCTATCTATTTTTTTGTTAAGCACTATCTGTAGAAACAAGATAGTAAACTGTTTGCAGCAAAATAGGCTATCCTATGCTTTTTCTATTTCTGCTTCCCAAAACTGAAAGGGGGCAATTGCATGGGAGCTTGGGAAAGCCCTTTTAAACCATCTTGGGAAAGGCAAGTCACGTATGTTGACTGTTTTGCAATGATCTCTTTGTTACTAAATACATCTGTTAGGAGTCCAGAGCTGCAACCTCCTGCATAGCTAAAGTCCCTTTCTCCTCAGTGTTCAGTGAGCATTGCTGGTT
>JANHGO010003711.1:0-26479 GCA_024606505.1 Aquila spilogaster | reverse complement strand
GATTCCCTAGGGGATTTCCTAGCTCTCTTTCTATGATAAGCATGCAATTAAAACCATGTACGTGCTAGCACAATTCATATATTGAGTTTACCTTCTGATTTACTGTTTATTTAAAGATCTTAATACATACACAAAAGTTCTGTATCTTATTTTATCAGTATCCCATAACGACTCTATAGTTCAATTCTAAATTGTCTAGAGGCTGTGAAAATAAAATAGGTTCTTCTCTCAACTACAGTGCAAACTTTCCTTACGATCTTTGCATATCTCCTACTTGTGATTTAGTCTTCTCAAGTGTAAATCTGAGGCCTTACTTCATTAGTGTTACTTGAAATTAGTCAAGAGAAGATGTTACAGATGTGAAAAATATTACTATAAGATATTACTATATTTACTATACTTTTAATTTATATTACTTTATATATATATTACTATATTTATATTACTATATTTATATTTTATCTGTTTTTACTGTTTTGCCTTTTAAGATTTCTTTGGTTACATAATGTTCTTGGCTGAAGGTAAGTTAGGAGAAAAAGGAAATAGGAGAGTCCATCTGACTTGCCTGTATTATGCATTGTTATACACATCTGTCTGTCATAATTTTCTTAACTAAATAGTCTCTGTCTCTTTAACCTGATAAAGTGTCTACCTGCTTACTATTTGAAGATTGATTTATTTTATTTTATCTTATCTTATCTTATTCTATTTTATTGTGACAATAATACTGGAGGTACATTCTTATCCAGAATTCATTTTGTTGTCAGTGCTAAATGGATTACTATTACACTTCTTATACTATCACAGAACAGCCTGGATCTCTAATAGCTAATATGTTTTCTCTAGCTAGTATGCCACCTTTCTTGTACTTTCCCCAGGTATTGATACCTCCTCATGGAAGAGGTTTTCCAATTGAACTTCCACCTGCATGCAGTATACACCCAACTTTTCTTTGACTTGATAACTTCGTGATGTCCTCTGACTATTTTTGTTGTAACTTGGACCCAAATTGACTTCAGAAACCAAACAAACATGTGGCATTTACACATAACCAGTGTTTGGACTGTGCTGGATTCCACCCATTTATCCACCACATTCAAAACTGTTTGGTATCTATCACTAGATGTTTGAGTCTTTGTAATTGCTAGGCTCAAGATGGGATAAGGACTTGGTGGTCATCCCAACATACAAGTCACCTACCTACACAAGAAAGCCCGCATAAAATCCCTTTTAGAAAAGGAAATGAGGAAACATAATATGTTTCTCTAAACAGTGCAGAATACCAGTGCAAGAAGTCCAGCTGGTACAAAGTGCATTGGGGTTGTTACAAAAGTTGTGGAGAAATCACAAGTAAAGATGAATGAGACACTTCACAGAAAAAAAACAATTAACTTGAGCCCTCCCCTGAAGCATAAATGAATCAAATGTGAGGCTTTTTTGAGGTTAGGAATGGTGTTTAATTTTACATTTCTGCACATGTTGGCACTTTGTGGAATCTGTGGCAGCAAAAGTGGAATTACCAAAATACCACAGGTATGTTTTGGGCACTGCTGTTCTAAAGGATGTTAGAAAATACTGGAAACCATACAAAGGCATTTTTTTTTCCTGGACATTTCCTACCATTAGCATTCTGGGATGCTTTAGATAAATGTCCAGGGCCTTGGATGGATGTCTGGGTTTTGCATTCTTCACAAAAAGGAATGGACTGCCAAATATTTTTGCAGTTCACTTGTAGAAGCTAAAATGTTTCCATTCATTATTAAGTATGATCTTGTGATGTCTTTGTTCCTTCACTTATTCATAAACTGTTCATATACACAGTCTTAGATTCTTTAAATTACAGTCTATTAAATAAGCAGGAAAAAGCTACAAGTTTTCTTCTGTCTGAAACTTTTTTTTGGATCATTTGTGTTTAGGATTAGCACAGTGAAGCCCTGGGCTTGAAATCTAAGAAAGAAACCAGAGGGATCGGAAAAGAATGCCAGGGATAGAGAGATGAGAAGAAGATCATAGAATCATAGAATCACCAAGGTTGGAAAAGACCTCCAAGATGATCCAGTCCAATCGTCCATCTACCACCAACATTTCCCACTAAGCCATGTCCCTTAGTACAACATCTGAACATTCTTGAACACCTCCACAGATGGTGACTCAACCACCTCCCTGGTCAGCCTGTTCCAGTGCCTGATCACGTGTCTGATCCTGATTATTATTATTTTTTTCAATTATCAATTTTTCTAATTAAATTATTGCTCATCTTACTATCCCAGGAGTCTGCAACACACAGATGACTCAGATCCCCTCCTCTAAGTTTGCTGGCTCCACCACAGCCCCCTCCCCACTGTGCTGATGCCACACAAGAACTGTGTTGGTGTGTTCATCTGACGTGTTCATCAGCTCACACTTACATCATGTTTGTGGTACAGATTGCACAAAAAGGAAAGAATTCTTCTCTTCTCACAGGTCAGAGCGCTCCCATTGCCTTTCTGTGCTGATCTGGCTTTGCCAGAGTTAGTTAAGCTGGAAGACAACTACTGATCATGGTCTGCTGCTGGGGTGGGCAAAGTAGAAGACCTGAGGAACAGTACCACAGGAGAGGTATGCTGCATCCATAGAGCCCCTGAGCATCACCTACACCCAGGCTTAAGCTTCATCTCTTTTCAAGTTCCTCCACAAATCATGTTCCCAGTTCATGTCTCAGAAACACCTTCTGCAAGCACTTGTCTTGGTACAGCGTGAGAGACTGGCACACCAGGGCAGCCTCAGGCTTCCTAGTTAACTCACAAGTCATCTAGTCAGTTCCTCAACTAGTCGTGTTTAAAGGCTTCAGGTGCCTTTTCTTTTTTCTTTTTCTTTTCTTTTTTTCTTTTTTTTTTTAAACATAGTGCCAATGCCCACCAAGACATGCCATAAGATTGCTCTAACTTTTCAAGTGTACTATGGTTGTTCCTGCACGGTCCAGCCTGTGTCATGATAAACCCATTCACATGGCCAGATGCCTGTTACCAACAGTTCTGTGCCAAGATAGCCTGAACAGTGCTGTAATTCCTGTGTACGTATGCTGTTTTTTCACTGGAAATCAAAACTGCTATTCTGCTCCACCAGACTTTCTGATCAAATCAGTCCATTTATTGAGAGGACTTTCTGGCTGCTTATACAACACATTTTCATCCTATTCCTCATTATATGTAAGTAATTATTTTTGCATTGCGTTCTTAGAGGTGAGTGACAGCATAAAGATACCAGAGATGCTATTCTGCTTCCAGCAAATGCTCTGAGAAGTGTATGGTATTAGTAAGGACTCTGTTTCCTTGGTAACATTTAGCAAATTTGCATGCCAGCATGGTGCTATTCATCATCAGAGACATTGTAGGCCTTACCATGTAGAGAAGGTTTTGGAAGTGAATAACCTTTGCGTTCCTAGCTTCAGCTTTGAATAAATGGATGAGGAAAAAATAGTTGTAAACATATACATAGTAGAAGATAGGCAGGTTGAGAATCTGAGCCCTGGGAGCCTAGGGAAATGAAATCAGATCTTTTACAAGATTGGGTGAAGGAGCTGTGGCTGTGGTTGCAGGAACAGCTTGCAAATTTGGCTCTAATGCCAGTTTATGAATACTCATAAATTATTATAAAGATAATTAGATGATCCTGCTCAGGGTTTGTGTCCTGGCCACATTCTGTGATTATTCACTATGATGGTGAATGATATGGCCCCACTGCTGAATGTTCACTCAGTATTCCCTGGAACATGAACTTTTCCCCCAAGGTGTGCCAAAGCAATGGGCCAAGAGCAAGGTAACCAGGCACAGAGGCCAGGAGAGACAAGTAGAGCTTATACTGGAAAATAAATCTTTCCCTAACTGGCACAGCCTCTCAGACAGAGAGGTAAAGTCATCTGCCTTTCTGAGGGAATGTGTGTCTGGGCTGGAAGGGATCTGCCTTGTCCCAGCAGGCACAGCTCCTCCATGCCACCCACACGTGGTGCCCTGATAGTGTCTCATTTCTTCAGTAATCACTGGAAGGCAGAATCTCACCTCAATTAGCTGTCAGTGCCACTTTATGTAAATTTGCCTATGGGTATGATCCTAGGTGACAAGTTCAGTGAATAATCCAAAACCAAGGTAATCCATTCATTTAATTTCTAATTTATGGCTTTAAAATTAGTTTTAAAAATAAGTATTTCACATTCATTTGGTGATCAGCAATGAGTCTGCCACTCATTAAACAGAAACCGTGTTAGTTTTTGGACTGGGCAAGGACACACAGGGTACTCAAGTGTCTCGGAAATGGATGAGGAGTCATGGCTTCTGGGATGCTCTGACTGTGGTTGGCTGTGCACGTATAGTAACTCTACCCTGTGTTCAGTTTCTCCTTTCCATAAATGCCTCTGCTTTGTAAAGTGTTTTGAAATCTGTAGAGAAAAATACTGAGTGGTAAGCTGTATATATGTAGCTGCATTTCCAAACCAGGGAAAATGTATGTGCCTTTTCCAGCAACACATTATAAATGGATTGAGCAGTAAGCCATTGATCCAGACATGTACGCAATTGAAGATGACATAGCTGCAAGTTTATTAAATTGATGTACCAGCTCTTTTCCACGTTGCTTCTGGACCTGAAGTGTCTGAGCTCCCACCAGTGTGTTAATGCAGACAGGACTATGTGCAGGACCCTGCTCAGTCTCCCAACCTCATGATGGGGCTGATGCACTCCTGGACTTTTGCTATTGCTTCTCCTCGGACACTGACTGCAGGCTGTGTTGGGCTAAATGTTCCTGAAAACTGTTTTAATGGGAGTGCTACACTTTGAAATTTGTCGCTCTAGCTGTGCCTTTGTGGTGCTAAGATGAAGACGGGATGAGCTGAGGGACTGTCTAGGCCCAGCTGGAAAAATTTCTTTCCTGATCCCCCAAAGAAACATCCTTGAGTCAGAGCTATTTCTGAAGGAAAAAAAGAGGTAACTGCAAGACACTCCAACGCAAATGCTTAAATTACCAAAGGAAAGGTAAAATACAGTCAACTCCTACTTCAAAATGGCTAATGGGAAGGATGAAATTTTACCTATCTCCTTTGCGAAGAGCTTTCCTGTGCCTTGGTCTCCTCCTACCTCAGCCTGATTAAATCTTCCACTTAATGAAATGGGGAGAGGGGTTCTGAGATAAGCTTTTTCAGAACAGTTGTTAAGGTTGTAAGTCTGCAAGAGTGGATATGTTTTCTCTTTTACAAAAGAGATTCTTATCAGTGTGAAAATTTATTACCTTTTGTAAAGGTTTGATATTTTGTCTTGCATTGCAAATTAAGACATGGGGACAGTATGCAAAGTGCCAGTGTTTTCTGGCCAGGGTTTCCTTTCTTTTGAGGTGCCCTTCAAACTGTTGCTATGGACTTCAAAAACCGGTCTGCCTGGTCCAATTTAAATTGAAAAGAAACTAATTTTAAGGTATAGAAACATTTTCAGCCCTGGCATTTGGCTGATCTATGGCATTGCAGTGGCAGGTGGTTTGACTGAGCACTGCTTCAAGCAGCACTTGCTGTGGGCATCAGGGCATCCCACTGTGAAAACAGATCTGCATGGCATATTAATGATAACTGGTGCTCAAGGAACTCTCTTTATCTTGAAGAATACGAAAACGATTTATGGCTGGTGAGAACTACAGCCAGATGTTCTGGATCCAGGATACTGATACCACTTCTGCTGCTGGGGGCTCATCCATCAGACACAGATTGATCCTTTTGGCCCTGCCTCGTTATGCGATAGACATCTTGCTGTCCAAGCAGTACTTTCTTCCCTATTACATTTCTTGTATTTCCTCGGTGGCTTATAGATTAGTTGGACCAGGAGCCAAGATCCTAAATTACAGAGGTCAGAGCCAGCCTCACAGCTAAGCCTTAAATGCTTGCAATAGTCATCAGCCTGAGATCATAAGGGAGGCCTTCAGACTCTGATGAGGTGGACTTCAAAATAATTTTTTAAAAGGTGCTATTTTTATTTGCTGCTTGTACTTATTCCCAGTTTCAAGATCTTCATTGTGAACTTAGGAGCTTTTTTCATTTTCAGTGAACGTGGGAATTGTCATGTAACCTCCAGATGCTAGAAAAGAATGTCTTGTCAGCTGCAGGGAGGTTCTTGATAAAGTCATGAGGGTGGGTACACGGGCCTATGAAATGATTTTAATAATAACAGAGTTTAAAGGCTTCTGCCAGACCCTCAGTGTTAGGCCCTTTAATCCCTGAAGGATTTACAGGCATATGTGTTCTGTTTTAGTGTCTCTGTTCTTTCCACATTTGATAAACAAAAACAATCATTTTTGCATAGATGTATATTACACTCCAAAATTCTATATCTGTGCATATATTCCTGTTCTCAACATCTGGACTAAAGAACTGTTTAAACGCCTTACCTCAATTGTTTTAAAGTCTTAACTCAGATACATTGAGTTAAATGCAGAAAGTATGGTTCCACGTCTTTTAACTTTTTGTTTCTGGTCACACACGAATCTTTAGTTCTTGACTAATAAATAAATAGCCTCAGTGTGAAGACATCTGCTGAGCAGTGTGCTGGGTTCTTGAGGCTGCACATGCACTCATATGTTATACAACATGACAGTGCTCTGCAGTTTCTTGCTTCCGCATGCAACCTCCCTGATGCTGTGTGTTAATGATGGTGCTGGTCCCCTCAGAGTTGCATGGGACAGAAGTAGAGGAAAGGCATTTATAATGATGGGAAAGGGGAGAAAAGAGGAATTAAGATGTGTATGTGAAGAGTAACACAGTAACTCATGTACTTCTGGAAAACTGAACTATATTTGGTATGAGTTATATTTGGTAATTAATTTTCTTGATGACCAGAAAGAGGTATGAACACAAAAAAGACAAAAATAATCTGATTAAAATTGCATGTTTGAATGAAGTGTGGAAATAGAATCAAAATATTAGGGAGTCTGAATGAATGAACAAGGATAGAACATGGAAATAAATTCAAGAAATCTGAATTTAAACTATAAAGCAACCTGAGTCCATTGCTTTTGTCAACATAGGCAATCTTAAGATTCTTGGGTTAAAGAAAGAAAAAGGATGGGGCTATAGAGGAGGCTGTAAGAAAGAGGGGGACTGACTCTTTATCAGGGTCTGTTGTGATAGGACAAGGAAAAATGATTTCAAACGGAAAGAGGAAAGATTTAGATTGGATATAAGGAAGAAGTTTGTTACAATAACGGTGGTGAGGCACTGGCATAGATTGCTTAGAGAGGTGGTGGATGCCCCATCCCTGGAGACATTCAAGGTCAGGATGGACATGGCTTTGAGCACCTGATATAGCTGTAGTTGTCCCTGTTTATTGCAGTGGAGTTGAACTAGATGACCTTTAAGGGTTTTTTCCAACTCAAAAGATTCTATGACTCTATTCTATGATTCCAAAGGCAATAATTTCTTTGAAAATCAATCTTTCACTCTGTCCTTTAGGTTCCTTCGATGATTTCAAACCTGATCTTCTCCTGCAGTGGGTGGTTCTTCATTCTCCCAGTACCTGCTTTTAAATTCTGTGATCTGGGCTGTGTGCGTACACTTCTTGCTGGTGAAGGCTGAGGCAAGAGTCACTGAGAACCTCAATCTTATCCATATCCTGGGTAACTAGGTCCCCCATTTCCTTATGGAGAGGGCCCACCTTTTCTCTAGCCTTCTTTTTATCACTGATGTACTTATAGAAGCTTTTCTTCTTGTCCTTGTTGTCCTTGTCCAGATTTAAATCTATCAGGACTTTAGCTTTCCTAGCTTGATCCCTGGCTGCTCAGACAACTTCTCTGTATTCCTCCCAAGCTACCTGTCCTTGCTTCCATGCTCTGTAGGCTCCCTTTTTGTGTCTGACTTTGTTCATGAGCAGCTTGCTCATCCATTCAGGCCTCATGGTGTTTTCAACTGACCTCTTCTTTGTTGGGATGCATTGCTCCTGAGCTTGGAAGAAGTGATTCTTGAATACTAGCTTTCTTGGGACCCTCTGCCCTCCAGGGCTTTATCATATGGCTTCATCCTTTTAAAAATCACAACAGAAAGCATAGATTCACAGGGACACATTTAGTTTGCATAAAAGAAGTATGCCCAAAACTGAAGTACATCTAGGCTAGCTTTCTCCCTTTTTCTCCCATAGAGGCAGCAGAGGGCTGCTTTTCTTTTTATCCTTGCAAGCAACACACCTCTGGAGTACAGGGAGTAATATAATTCTAAAATCTGAAAGCCATCAGCATGCGTTTGCCTACATTTCCTGAATTTTGCTGAGTTCTCTGAATCCCAGAACATTGGTGTATCAGTTTCAGCTGGGACACAATTGTTTTCTTCAGAGTGTCTGGGATGATGCTGTTTTGGTTCTAGGAGAGAAACAATATTAGTAACACAGTGATGTTTACAGTTCCTGCTAAGCAGTGTTGTACAGAGCCAAGGCCATTCTCAATGAAGGGCCCAAGGAGCAGGGAGGGAACAGAACTAGGACAGCTGACTTTAACTGGCCAAAGGGATATTCCATACCATATGACACCATGTGCAAGTTGAGTTTTGAAGGGGGTAGGAGTTCTTCTTGCTCTTTTCTGTTTCTCAGGACCTTTGATGTGACCTTGTTTGACCATTCCTGACACATATAAATATACACAAAAAGATACGTATAAAATATTTAGCGAAAAAGATCGTTTACCAGAATAATAAGTCACAATAAGTACAACTTGTTCAGTACACATATAGAACACAGATGGGTGACTGAGGGGCCCGTGCCAGCAGTGGCAAAACTCCTAGAAGTGTAGAAATTGTGCATGTATATGTGTGTATCTGTTTTTATGGGAGTGGTAAGTATTAATTAAAGCAAAATCTACTTCAGAGCCTTTTAGAATGCAGTTCTCCGTAAAGACCTGAACTCAAATTTATGAAATTAATAAAAGTTTACTACTTTGAGACATCAAGAAGCCAGATCCTATGGTAAATCTCTAATGGCTTCATTTTTGCTTCAATTTGCCAGACTATGGTCCAGCACAATGAAGAATATGGGGGTCTGGTGGGGTCCTTGCAGACAAATAAGTGCTCTGGGACAAAGACAGGGCTCTCTGCCATTACAAGCTATCTTGATTTAAACTTTGGATTAAGCAGAAAAAGATGGAGAAAAGTGCCTTGTGTGTGCAGGGGAGAAAAATGTTAGACCCTCTTAATTGCATTCAGTTCAGCTGCAGTGATATATATCCATTACAAGTTTCTTTTTCTGGGTGAGAGTCTGAGCACTTAAACCAGGAACACACATTTTTCATGTTAAATTCACAAAATTCAACACCTCTATTTTTCTCCCAGAAACACAGGTCTTTGTGTTTCCCATTAAAAAATGAACTGCTTGGGTTCCAATGCATTTCAGACAGTACTTTTTCCTTGGTCTCCTTTAGCTAAGCTGTAACAGCATGCTCCTCTCTGTCCCTGTATTTTGCCAGATTTCAGATGTGCAGTGTTTCAGCTTCTGATGGCAAAAGCAAATTATCTTCCTAATCAGTTCTCTCAGATAGCCTTTGTTTGCTTGATTTGTGATTTGGATGGGCTGCTCACCTAAGGACCTATCTGATTTTTTTGGACCACATTTCACATCCTGCTTGTGTTTCTACAAGCTTTCAATAAAACCTGTGAGAAACAGGAGGTGGTCAAGCTTGGGCATGATGCCCTAAATTAACATGGTATCAAATTTGAGACAATTTAGAGGGAACACGGAATTAACTTAATAAAAACAATTTGTAAACAATATGTGAACAAATGTAATTAAACCAATAAAATTATGAAGGATTTTTTATTTCATTGAGATGTTGAGGTGTTTTCTTCATATATAATCAACAGGGTTTGAGGGACAGCTGAGGAATAAGCTGAATATTTCCAAATGTAATAGCAGGGAAAGTATTGCAATAAAAACTGGTAACAAAGAAATATCTGTCTAACAATATTGCAGAAAATGGTTGGTTCTAAAAACAGAAAAGAAAATACTGTGGTTTTGCTTCAAGATAAATATTTCTGCTTTATGCATGCTATAAAAATGTATCCCCTCCTGGACAAATTAACCAGTTCTAAAAACCTGACTTTTTTTGCACTCCCTAAATCTTTCTTTTTTTAATGACCTCTGTGCCACAATTTTTGCCTCCAAGCAGTAATTAACCACTCTGCAAGTCACCACAAATAAGTCAGAAATGAATTACACTTAAAAAAAAAAAATCTGTAGCATTAACATAGTTTAAAACAAAGTTATCAAACTTGTGCTGCTACTCTCTTGTGTGATTCAAGGACAAATGTTATGAAATTTTCAATAGCAGTTAGCGTCCTGCATAACAATTGTGGTTGAAAATACTGCAAAGCCTGAACCACCAAAGGAAGTCTGAAATGAGCAGAATTGTCCTTGAGCACACCTTAAAAATAGTTTATGTTTGTTATCCAGGCACAGAGATACTTACTTTATGCAACTTTTTCCCAGTGTCTTGCATAAAATGATAGGAAAATATGCAAATAAGATTAAATATCTTCCAGTGCATTTGATCATATTTGATCAACATCTTAGGGTGGAGGAAATATGAGGAATGCCATCATGCAATTTTCCCTCAGGTTTTTAGTTAACCGGCAGAAGGTCTACATACGGATCTTGGTTCTTTCACTTATGCTGGTACCAGTTGGGAGTAAATCCATTCAAGTCAACAAAACCTCCCTCAGGCATACAATGCTCAGAGAATTCTATCCTATCAGTTTACAGCTACAAATCTTTCAATAAGTTTATAGTAAATCTCTTTATTTCTGAGATGTGGTTTGTTTTGTTTAAGGAATACACAGCAATATCTTTACTGTGTTTGCTTTGCATCAGCTCGTACAGCATCAGCTTTTGTCAGGAGCGTTTCTCTGACACCATTTTTGTCAAACAGAGTGGATTTTACATGACCAAAATTGGTGTATTAGAATAAAGAGCACAACTTTACCTTTTTTCTTCTGACCAATTTACACTGAAATGAGACATAGCTCATTGTTTAAATCTCTGCTCAGTTTGCCAGTGCAAGATTCATTTGATGCTAATGCTGATGTGCTGCTGTTCCCTTTTTACATCAAGGCAAAAGAAATTTTTGAATTGGAATTTTGAAGTGGTGCAATTAAAAACATTTCATATGCTTGTAATACATACTTGGTGAGTCTGCAAATAAAGACCATCATCAAATTTGCTGTGCCCAAATCCATTAAACCAGTAGGAGATAACTTCGTAAGAGTAAACTTTTTAATCTATTGAATGTTAAGAATGTAATCCATTCTGGAAAGAGAACACTAAATCTGAGATACAACAACTGACATTTTGAATTAAAAGATCATAGATATGAATAAAAAATCTCTTTTATGGGTATTGTAATTTAACATTACAGTCAACTTTTTAGATTACATGATGTTTGTGTAGGCTGGATATATCCTTGGGTGAAATCTTGCAGAAATTCCCATTTCCTATCTACCTTCATATTTGGAGTAACTATATATACTATGTCAAAACTAGCTAGATTTATATCAGAATAGCTAAAATTAGACTTCTGACTGCTTAGCCAATCTATTTTGAAATGAAGCACTGAGAATCATTGAACTATGACGTTCAACCTGAATGATCCAATGTCAGCACTGCATTCTGCATGTGTGCATATGTGCCCCCCTGTATGTTAACTAGGTGCTCCCAGTGTAGGTTACTTCTGCATCAGACAGTTCATCTCTATGCATATCAGAAATCTTCTGAAGAAAAAAAGAAAAAGATTATGAGTTATTACAAAAGGTTTTCTTGCCAGAAGGATCATATTACACTCAGTGTCAGTGGGAAGTGACTGAAGAGCCAGTGTGAAACCTTAGGCATTTTCCAGGATTACTGCATCAAAATACCAATCCTACGCTACTCAATTTTTTAGTCTGGTTCACATTTTCAGTTGTTCTTTGATGACAAAAAAAAATTGCAGGTCTCAGGCATTATGCTCAAGGCTGCAAAGGAGTAAGGGGATTATATTGGCCATTCTGTGTCACAGAAACTGCAATGCTTGAAAAGAAACAGGTGGGAGATAAAGAAGAGGACTGCAGTGTAAAGGTAGAATGCTTTCTTTTTTTGTCCCTCTTCACACAACTTTCCCTGCTCTCCTCATTATGCCTTTCTTCCCTCCTTTTTTTGTGCTTACTTCTTCCAGGGTTCCGTCTGCCCCAGGTCTGACACAGGACTTTGTGGAGTGGCACTGCCACGAGCATCCTGGGGATCTGCCCCTGTGCACCATCCTCCCCACTCCAGCAAGGCAGGCAGTGGGAGGAGATCCAGTACCAGGAGTGTCAGGAGATGCAAACAAACAGCATACATCCATTTCCAGGACTGAGCTAGCAGTTCCTTTCAGAACCCACAGACTGGGAGACAGGGGTCTCAAGCTGCCTGTGAACACCATTTTGTCTAATGCAGAGGCTACAGCAGGAGCAGGAGCTCATGTGGTGCATCCATCTGTCAGGGGGATGAAGCAAGTCTGTGTTTCACCTAGTGCAACTCCACTTGGTTTGAATCTTCTCATGGTGGATTTTTGGGATCATACATGCATTTTTATTGACTGCATAAGTGTGATGACCCCAGCAGATATCTACATAAGACATCTCTGAAAATAAAACAGTTTATTTCCAAAAGAGCATTACTTCTGTGCACAGCAAGGGCTTCACACAACTCATGAGGCTCACCAGTCTGGCTCTTTCCCACACACTATAGAATGATTCTCTCTTCCTACTTGCTCCCATTTCTGGTTATAGGAGGTAGCCTTCTCTCCTTTCTGGGTGCCTGTGTGCACATGCTGAAAGTCTACGTTCCCAGTTCCTCTCTGTCTCCAAGTATTTCAGTTTTCTTTTTGTTCTTGGACTCTGCCTGGGAAAGGTAAATCTTACTTGCTGGATTTCCGTCAGGCAGATGTGGTCCCAGTTATTGGCTGCTCATGTTATTGCCTCCAAAGTTTCCTTTATAACCTTATCTTTCCCTTTGTCTCATTTCCTGCTTGTTTTCCACTAGGAGTTGCCTTTGATTTAGTAGGTGAACTTTGGGGCAGATTGTGTTTAAATATATATATATATCTATATATCTCTATATATGGGTGCCTTACTCCCCAGTGAAGCCTTGGGAGGGCTGTACATGAGCCTCCCTGAACTATTCAGAGGGGTTGAGACTAATTGCAGCTCCTCCCTGGCAAGCTTGGCTGCTCTCCTGCCTGCAGCTGTCTTCCAGCTCTGAAAGTCAAGGACAACCTGGAGAAAAACAAACAAAGGGAATGCTTTGTTGGCTTGTAGTTTAAAATAATTGCTTTGCTTAGACCTTGTAACAACCTCCATCATTAACTTTTGGGAGGGGGTTGTTTCCTTAAATCCAAACACGCGCTCATATGCTCTTTGGAAAATTTGTGACTTAACCCAGTGAGATGGCATGACCTTCTGCTGGGATGAATAATTTTTGAGCAGAAATTCCAGTGGCACTTAGTAAGCTGTGCTGAGAGGTCACATACATAGCATTACTTATGATGATAACAGCATCCTAAACCTTATCATTACATTTTCACATTCATAAATATTTCAGCAATAATCTGTGGCATTTTGCACTTGATTTTTTCACATACACAAAATCAAAGATTGCTAGCAACTCACCAGTGACGAAAAGGGCAGTGAAGCTGTCAGTTTTCCTCTGGTATATGTGTTCCTTGGTTTTGTCTTTGTGTATCCCAAGAAATGTGCTATTTTGGCTTGTGCGTTAATGGCACTCTGAGAAGGGGCTGAACTGGGCTCCCTCAGACACAAGGACTAGCACATAACCGTCAGAAATTGTTTAAAAATCATCTTCACAGCCACTTACCTTTTCTATTCTACAGCATAATTATTGCCTGCTTACCTTAGAGCAGGACCAATGAGACAGCAGCCAAAAAAAATTGCAAAAAGGAGCTTTACACTTTCAGGTGGTGAGAACAGAAAGCGAGAGCATGCAAGTATACAAGTGAGATAATGCTTTCCTACCTGAGGTCATCTAGTCACCTTTCTGTACTAGCTTTACTTTTGATGTGTCAACCAAGAAGTTTAAGCTTTTCCACTTTCTCCTGCCAAGAAAGTTTCTTGCTTAAAGAAGCAAACTAATGAACAGGAAAGATTTCTTCTCAGTTGTAGTCACGCTCCTTTTTGTGTCCTTTGCAGCAAATACTCCTGTTAATGGGCTGTAAATTTAATATTTGCATAGCCCCAAGTTGAGCTCTACTCCATGAAACAATATATCAAACACAGTGTGGCTCCAGAGATCCCACAGTTCAACAGATAAGGAAAAAACAAATGGAAGAGATATAAGTGAGCCAGGATAAGAATACAGCAAGGAGTTACAATAGCATATGATCACGGTCCTGCTGTTCTCCTTGTTACTTATCCATAACTAGATTTTCCTCCATTACTTACAGTACTGTAGTGATGGCTTTTTGGAGTCAAGAATAATATCTTGGCTTCAGCTTTGTCCTAGAAGCTTTGCTCATTTGTACCATGTGTCAGGGGGCTGCTGTGTAGATCAAGAATAACTTTACTCCTAAAATCCTGAAATTAATAGATGCGAATATCTATACCAGTAGCTTAACTGCAGAAAAAAAAAAAACAACAACACAAAAAACCACAAACAAAACCCAAACTCACGAATATAATGTGTCCGATGCATCCAATTATAACCAGTCAAGAGAGTTCAGCTACAAGTTTGTTGGCTCATACAGTGGATTGCTTGTGAGCAATTTGCAGACTGGTTTCACGAGTTGCTTGGTGAACAGATCTGAGCAGTGAAGACCCACAATAAGACTTCAGGGAAGAGTCAGCAACCTCCTTTCTGTGAGCCTTGAAGAACACTGAATGCCCAACTTTCTAGGAAATATTTGTCTTATTATCTTTACATTTTGCACTTAAAAAAATTCCACATTCGCTGTTTGGTAAGAGCTGTGATAGTGCATACTTCTTGGGCCACAGCTCAAACACATGTTTTGCTCTTTTTAGGCATTTTGACCGTGCTAGATTTCAATGGAGTAGCCATTAAAGATCCTTTCTGCTCATTGGTAATAAAAGGATGGATTAAGTACAAGTGTAATACTGACAAGATTTCATTTTTATGATGGAGAAATGAAAGGCATTCAGACACACTAAAGAAGCAGTGCAGGGGCTAGAATCACAGTTGCAAGTCCTATAGACTCTAGGTCTCAGAACAGGTCTTGAATGATGCTTTAAGACTCAGTAAGAGGCACACTATTTCATAAAGTTTTCCATATCTACAACTATTATAGCTGCTTTAATCTCTGATTAAGAAACAGAGTCTACAGAGCATTCTACTCTGCCAATTGCAAAGTAGGCATATCATATGATGACAGAAAAGCATCAGCAGCATTTAGGTCAACTTCACACTATGACTTATTAAGCCTTTCAGAAAATAAAGCTCAAAGACCTTATTAATATCAACAAGGTGTGTTATAGCCACTCTTAATGGCAGGGATTAACCTTGTCATGGTTTGCTGCTTTCGTTACAGTGCTAACAGCGAGCTAGGCTTATCATTCTCTTCACTATACTGTATCTTTACTGAGTGCAACGAATAGCTGATTTGGTCTTATTCACAGCAGTGAAATGATATTTCAGGATTTCAACTTTCAGGATATTATGAATTTCTTCTGCAAAGCAGGGATCTAAGCCTTGAGATACTGTAGCTAATCAATTCTATTAATTTCTTGTTGAAGCAGTGAAATAAATTTCCTGACCTCGTATATATTTCTCTGTGAATCAGCCAGGAGACTTGTGGGGACGTAAGAGACCTTCTGGTAAAAAAAAAAAAAAAACAAAACCAAAACCGGAATACTGTGAATTTAGGGGGTAAGTTTGAATCTCAGTTGAGGAAGGCATCAGAGATTTATTTCAGTATCCCTGAAATCCCTCTAAGTGGGATTTGGTATCCCTATTAGTGGCCTATGCTGCATTAAAGCCAGGAGGGCTTGAACAAGATTGAAGTAGACAGAGTGTTTTGGAAAAGGACTACCACACCAGAGGAAACAAAACCCCAGTGCTTATCTACAGCTTTCAACTGCTGAAGGAACGCTTCTGTTTATTCCAGGCATTAATCAGTTGCCAGTACGGAGTTGGCCATAAAAAGCTCAGCATAACATTTTAAAGCGCAGAGAGTAAACTTAAACTGTAACTACCCAGAAAAGCGAGCATATTCCCTGAGATGTCAGAGATTAATACAATTCTGTATACCACATCATTTTAGGCTTTTCACCTGTGAGTCTTCCTGCATGCTGGGGGAACCTTTTAAGTCTTGATTTCTGCTTCCATTAGGCTAAACGACAGATTTCCACGGGACATGTGAAAATACTGAGAACCTCGGAGACTCAAACAATACTTTTCTTTTTAAAGTAGACTGAATAACTAGAGAGAAAAACCTGCCAGAGTAGTGAGTCTTAATGACTCTAATGCACATTATGTTGGAAACTAGGACAATTAATGATTTAACATAATGACAGAACACGTAGAGCGGTTTCAAGGATGGCTAAATAGATTTACTTCAAAGTCAGGCAGGATTCACATCTGGGAAGAGGTAATGCCTTTGTCTGCAGCCTCCCTGAAGTCAGTATTTAAACAATTTTTTTTCCTCCATAACAGCTGGGGAAAAAACTCAAGAGATTCACTGTGTTTGAACCAAATCTCAAGGTGATCTACTTCAATGCAGCTAGTGCAAGCTGCTGTAAATACAGGGAGGAGATCAATGTGTCTTACCCTAAAGGGGGCAGGACAGGTAAAAAGGTATTTCTGCCACAGGAACTGGTGTCTGCTAGGATGCCCTGAGGTGTGTGTGAGACCTCCAAACATGCACAGAACTGCTATTCTCATCTCATGGGCTAACCCACTCCTCATTCATCTATTAGGCCTAGAGGATGGCATTAGTATGTCTGTGTTTTGAGTAACTTGACATTATGATTCTTTTCTAACTTGACATTATGATTCTTTTCTAACTTGACATTATGATTCTTTTCTATTTATTTGTTTGCCTGCTCTCCATTCCAACTTGAACCACTTCAGTGGAATAAAGGTTCTCCAGCTGAGCAGGAAAAACATCCAGGGAATATAGGATGTCTCTGGCAGCTCTTTTGCTTTCAGATCCAGCTATACCTTGCTAATACCCAAACTGTTTTCATCTATGCTGGGACTAGTGCCAACAAGAGTTGGCCTAAACACAAGGAAACTGCAAATGAACTGCCCCCTCAGCTCACTTGTGCACAAGCTAAAGGTATCTGTGGATCTGGTAGTATTTTCTCATTTTTGGACATCCTTTGATGAGATTCATCCCATTTAGACACCAGAGACAGGAAGAAAACTTAACATACCTTTGAAATATAACACACTGCACATAAAGAGGGATTTGGAGGAATGACTTATATCCCTTGCAGAACCAAAGATATGCAGAATCAAGGTTAACATAGACACAGGGCAAATCAACACAATTTCCCTTGTGTTTATGTTTTGGCTTGGCTATAATTTTGGGGCCATGGTATTGTGACAGAGCTCAGAGGGCACCAGGTGGGTATCACACAGATGTGCAGCATGGCTGCTGCCAGACCTGGCGCCAAGGACTGGGTGCTGCTGGAGCATGAGGGCAATTACCGACAATAAGGCCACAGCCTCATCCAGCCCTATTTCTCCTCCAGGGAAAGAGCTCAGGTTGCAGGACCGTTTGCAAAAGAAGGCAGTTCAAGTCCCAGATCTGAATACTCCCCAAAGATTTAGTTTTCAAGTTTGAACCCTTTTCTTCACTGATGACAAATTAGGAACTAAACTGAAAGTGAGTAATCAGAGATGTCCCCAGTGGAGCTGAGCTATTTTAATGTAGACCAGAAGACTGTGAAAAAAAAAAAAAGTGTGTGCGAGCTGTGTGATGAGTGCGTCAAGAGAAACTTTAGGAGAACCTTCCATTGTGTTTGGATGTAACTGACCCAAGTGCAGGAGATGGATGGAGCAGCAGAACTAAGAAACCTTGAGTGGTTGCAAAACCTTTCGGTACTGGCTTTGCCTTGGCTTTCCCAATGGATTGCTCCCGTGGGCTACTTTTCTGCAACATTTCTCTTGAATAGATTTCTACATATTTACTCTGGAGAATCTAGGGAAAGATTTACTGGAAGCACCAGGACAGCTGTAATCCCACAGGCAATATGGCATGAGATGAACTTTTGTCGCTAGTAGGGAAAGCAGAGGCACTGCCACGGAGCCTTCTCCTCACTCCTTCCAAACAGTCCTTAGAGCAGAGTGTGGGGTCTGCCAACCAGACCTCCAAAACTGAGCACCACATTGCATAAGCTGGGACTAAGTAAGGTGAAAAAAAAGTGTGCTTGCTTTCCTGTATGAATTACATGTAGGTTTAGGAAATATCCCTCACTGCATGTCAGCACTGGCTCCAGCCGCCGTGTAGGGTCTCATTTGGTTTTTTGAAGCCAAAAGTTTTGTACTGCAGGAAAATTAAGAGACCTGAAGTCTCAGTTCCTATTTAACTTAGCCTACAGATAAGCTTATGTCTGGTTGCAGTTTGCTGGCGTGCTGAGTTCACTTGGACCTGTGGTGGTGACACCATGCAGGTGTTGTGTGGCCAGTCTCAGGGTTTGATATCACACACATTCCCATTTCATCCACATTCCTGCCTCTTTTTAGTGAAGTTTGAAGTTACTTCATAGAGCAAAGCTATTTCAACACAATAATTCTGAGAGTCTCTTCATTTTAACAGAGAAGTAGCAAGTCCTGCTTGATTTCTTTTTCTTGAGTAAATAACATTATTTATTCTATACATATGCAGTAAGTCTTATGCAAAAATCCAACTTTGTGCTTCCAGTTGTGGAAAATGACTCCAATAATTGTCCCCAACACAACCACAATGAGCGCATCATTAGCACTTGTCTGTGCGACATTTTCCTAGTTAGTGCTTCACACAAAATGAACTTGAGGCACAGAGAAGGCGAGTGGCTTGCAAAGTCAGCCAGAGCCAGGGGTGAACCTCGGATCTGATAGTCCCGGTTAGGTGATTTGGCTGCAAAATTGACCTTTTATGGACATTACAGCTGTGACTTGTGAAGAAGCCTGCACAATCTACTTATTCCAATCCATAAGATTTGAGCACCTAAATCCTTCAGTACCTTTGAAAATCCACTTGAAAATATTTTCTCATCCATTTTTATAGAAAACACTGTCTTCTCTATTCCCTATCTAGGATTATACCCGTTTGTAAGGGTGGATCTGACGTTTGAGAATATCTGTACTTCTTTCTGACTTGGAAAAAAAAAAGTAAGACTCAACGTTTGACTTTTCAGTAGACCGTGTTCAACCGCCTTTTGCTACCATCACAGTATGTATTTACATTTAAGTCCTGTATCCTGTCTGAGAGTGAATACATTTTTGCATAAATCAACCGGCAAGCCTAGAGTTGCAAAAAACAGATGAGCATCATCTATTTTATATTTTCACTTTTCAAATGAGAGCTGTGATAAAGCAAATTATTTTCTGAGTTGCAGTAGATGGAGGAGAAGTTGCTGGGGAAGCACACATGGCAGCCTGTAAAATGAATGCATTTTAGGGCAGCCAGCCAGCCCCCAAATTCCTTCCCTCCTGTATACACAACCTGAGCTATTTTAATGGAACTTCAGCAAATGTCAGAGCCTTTCCTATTCTCTTTGCATTACTAATGCACTTGTGCATTGCAAAACCTTGCATCTTCTTGAAAATATCCTCTGGTGAGGGGAGCAGGGAAATCCATATTCCTCTATTCTACAGAATCTCTTTGACGTCTCCTCTCCTCTCCTGTCATGCTTCTGTCTGCGTGCAGATAAATGCAATGCAACTGGAAAAGTGAGATAAATAGCATAAGGAGAAATCATTATAAACCCCAGTGCCTGAGAGGTGCATTCTCGGAAATGCACCAGTCATAAAACCTGACCAGGCCTGAAAAATAAAAATCCCTCAAATAATAATATAAGATCCCCATGGACCATTTTCTTATGCCTCTTCCACAAGCATGGAACATTAAAAGATTGAAAACTCCTTTTCACTTCATTCCATGCAGCCTGAAAAACCATATGACGTACTCCGCATGCATTTATAATAATAAACGGCAGAATAAAAGATTTTTCCTTTTCGGGACTGTGCACAAAAGAAACCTTGTCCCTTCAAAATGAAGTACAAATAAAAGGAATAGAGGAGAACTAAAGCAGAAGCCTAAGTATTCTTCCCACCCTTCTTCTGAAAGATAAGTTGGAAGAGTGCTGAAAACTGGTGCTTTCTTCTCTGTTCTATGGGTTGATACATTGTCTGTGGGTGCACATCTATATGTATATATACGTGTGTGGGTATGTAACTGAAGTGCATGTCATACAATTTCCATGGGCAGCAAGCTTCCAAAGACTTCCCTTCTTTACTGAGAATATTTCAAGCATGCAATGGATGTGAAACAATGTAAGAAACCTTTGGCCACCCAAGACGTCACGGGTATTGTGCTGCATTTGTGGCCTTTCTGGGGCTGACACGCAGCGTAATGAGGAACAGCTCTCCTCCCCTGGTGCTCTTGCAGGCAAGTTACACAACTTGTTTGTGAACTGTTCTTCCTCCCTCTTGGTAGCGCGACTGGCATAACAATTTTGTGACTGTGGTAGTTTCCTCAAGGAAGCCTTGCTGATGTGATGTTATACTCATTAGGCTTTGCAGGTAGATTCTGTCAGACTTCACCATCTGGCTTCACGCTCTGGCGGGTGATTTTCGTTCACGTGAGGGAAGCGCTTTTTTTCCAGAGGTTATTCACTGGATTATTAAGGAAACCACATCCTACAAATGGTGATAACCCCACTAGAAAAAGCCAATTAGCACAAGTTGTATTCTGGAGCATTCCTTTGCCAGCTGTGTTTAAAATAATGCCAAAATGATAGACTTGATGCATCTATCATGAACAACCCACACTGGCACTCGGCCCCTGACTTGCACTCTGCTGTCTGAAATTCCTGTGTGCAGGAGGCACGTGAGGCAGAAGGCAAGGCCTGCTCCTTGTCTGCCATGAATGCCTCATGAGAAGTCAATGGCTGGTGATCCTTCTGCCCCGCACCTCCCCCTTCCTGCCTCCCACGGAGATGCCCCCTGGGACACAAGGAGCTCTCTGCCAGCTCCACACTCTTTCACCTGGTGGCAATTTTCACCTGGCTGCTTAAGAGCTTTTTAACCACCGTTGAAGTAAAAGCATTGGAACTGGTATAACAAATCGACGTATTTCTTCTAAGAGGAAATATAAAACAAGTGAGTTTTTGTATTGTAACTGGTTATCTCTCTATCTTCTAGGTAGGGTTTAATTATCCTCTAATTATATTTTCCCAAGTTTGCCCCAATTTCTTCCTACAGATTAACACTATTCAGATCACACATTTATGAATTTGCTACTCATGACAAGACCAGTCTGGCATTTTTATTAGTCTTCAACTTTATCACTCCTCCTGTATTGAGGCTGCTGTCGTTAATAGTACTTTTACTGCCACGGTTAACTTCAGCTCAGAACTGAAGCTGTATTTTTTTCAACATGACACAAAAACCTAAGAAAACAAGGTCTCTGTACTAAGGAGATTACCTGGTAGAGTGAACTTTCAGAGTCCTCATACATTCTTTTGGAAATGGTTTCCACTGAGTATTTATTATTTACTGCCCACACTTAAATCTCTGAAGCTGTATTATTTTTATGTCCTCATGCTCCTGTTCCAGTGCTGCCTGAATTTATTGGTACAACACATCTTGTGCCACTGTCCTAATAAGCACCTGGCTGTGGTGTCGATAGTAATCAGTATTCAGCATTCAGGAGCTTCCCCTACACTCAATAAGGCTTCTACCTACCCTGGTCAATTTGATTTTTTGCTTCAGGTAAGGCTCTGCAAGATACAGTTCATCCTAGTCAAATATTTGGTATCTACTTTTTACACAGTTTTATGCAAGCATAAAAGCATCTCACTTCATCACATGTTTTTGGTCTTCTGTTTTAGCTTTTGCCATATTCACCGACCACAGTAGGTGGTTAACAATTTACTTCCATTGTGTTGGAAGATCCATTTTCTCTCCCCTCTCAGTTACTCATCTCTGCTGATCATACACTATTGGACTTCCTCAAGTTTCCTGTGAGAGACCCTGAGACTTTTTCAAAACAATGATTCACAAGTAAAGTAAGTTTGCTTTTTAACTACTTGCCAGGTTGAGAGTACTGCTGTTTGTTTAAGGGCTGCCAGAAGTTCCACTTAAACTGTTAGTGCACACGGTTGTATATTGATTTCTTAATCGATTCCTGCTTTGTCATCAAATCTCTTCTGGAGAGAACAGAGGAATTATTCTCTCTCACTCAGCAAGGAATATAAAATTGCTTTTTGGCATAGATGTAGTTAGTTGACATTTGATATGTTTCCCTTCACATAATGTGATAAAGAATGTGACATAATGTTGTGCTTATCCCTGATTAAGAATAAAATCTGAACATGGAATACTTCAAAAGGTCATCCCTATAGATATCTTTTTCCCCTGCTCTGAAGAGATCTACCTACCCATCCACCTGTGTTCATCCTATGCAAATACTATAGACTGGGGCTAAAAGAATGCCTATGTCTAAATTAACTATGAAAAACTATTCACAGCTCTGGAACAATGACAGTGCCACCAAACTCTTATTTTTTCCTTTGTCCTCAGAATGTTCTATCTCAGAATGTCAGCGTCCAAGCTCTGTATTTGAAGACTTTTTTTTTTTTACATTGCTAATTAAATATATTTGCTGCATGAAACTCATTTTGAAATAGTCATGGACAATCACTGAAGTAAGAATTTATTTCAAACCATCTTAAGGAAAAAAAATTCTGCCAAGATAGAGTTAGGAGCTGACGTTATAGATCTAAATCTAGTAAGTACTTAATTAGCTAGTGCTATGCAATGCGATGTTTTGCAGTGCAGACAAGTCCTTTTGGAAGTTTCCATTGCCAGTTTGGGAACACCAACCCTTATAATTCAGTGTAAAATTGTCATCAAAACAGTGCAGAGATTCACACAGTAGTAGAAAGATTTTGGGTACTAAAATGAAGGCTGCAGAAGAAAGCAGAAGTTATAGTGGAGATAAGGATCAAGACAGGGAAAGAAAACAGAAAACGTAGGCTTCTTGCTTGAGCTGGGCAAAGAATTTTGATTTGGAAGGAACTTCTCAGAGCATATTGATTTGCATAATGAATAAATGGTGTGTCACTGCATAATGACTGAGTGACGATGGAGAGCTGACTCAGCGCAGGAAATAGCTGACCATGATGGTACGTGTAGGATCCTGCACATGAGGCAGAAAAGCACCTGGCATAGTCCTGGTCTTCATCCCTACTATGCCAGAGCCCACCGTGCAGCCCTTCCTCTGACACAGCAGATACAGCCCCTGTGTACATTTGTCTGTTGCTGCTCTTTGGTTTTGTAGGGGATTTATTTCCTTGTGTATGGCAGTGAAAAAAACATTAAGCACAGGTTCCAGAAATGAACAGTTCCAACTCCTATGGGGCTGAAATCAAAGAAATACTCTCTGATGTGCCACAGCTTTCTCCAAATGGAGGCTGCTTGGATATGCCTTCACCTGCAAAGCAACTTATTCACAAACCAGATGGTCTGCTCATGGATAATGGAAAGTTAAAAATACAAGATTATGGCATGCCTGCAGCATACAGTGTGACAGAGCAGGATATAACTTGCTGACTATGACACATTTAATGTCAGTACATGGGATTTGGTATGTGTACTATGTATCTAAATTCTCATTAGAACTGATGGAGATCAAATCAAGACAGCCAGTGCAGCCTAAAGAATGACCCAATTCATCCTATAGCAGACAGAGCCTGAAGTAGGAGGAACTCACTTCCTTAGTGATGTTTAAAGCTATAAAAGTTGTCACAGAGTAAAGACAACTGGGCCTCAGCTCTCAAGCAGCTGCATGCTGTGGTGTGTAATAGCTGCTACTCCTTATGCAGATGTCCTGTGTATCCTCAGGCATCCCAGCTTTGCACCGGGTACCTGCACTTTGGGACTGATTCCTTCTGCAGTGCCTCATCAGCTGAGCTAGTCTTAAGATGCTGTTGATTGTCCTGATGAGATTTCCACCATGAGCAGTGACAGTTTGGACCCTATGTGACACGTAGGCATCTACCTGCAGATATGTGCATTTATTTGTCTTAATCTGTGAGCTGAGTACCACCCTTGATAAGTGCCTGGCACGCTAAAGCATAGCAGTGTTCTCTCCTTCAGCATCCATCTCATCTGACATTGGGTTGAGGAGAAGGATGGCCATGATGAGCAGCTCCCTGACAGCGTACCTGACTTTCACCAATTTGTTTTTTGTGTTATACAGAGCAAGGCTTACGATCTCTCCGGAGCTAACTTTGTCTCTTTTGTGCAAGAAAAGCTCATGTTCTAATTCCACGCGTCCATGTCCACCCCTGCAGACTAATTTCTTTCATGGCACTTGTTTTGACCATGGGAATGCACGGTACCATCAGTGAATCATTAGCTGTAGGTCTCGCAATGCAAATCTCAATGACTTTTTACTCATAATTAGATACATTCTGTGGCTTGAAGATAAACACTCAGATCTGATAGTGTGCCAAAGCAATTTATCAGCTTTTATGCACCACAGGATTGCACCAAGAACTGCTTAAACCAGTCTCCCTTATGGGAACAATGTGAAAGGGTGGTTGGTGTAAATGAGAAAGATACTGGTAGGCTGCAGATTTAAACTCATCTTAGAAAGGATGAACTTATTCTATCTGACACATCCAGCTGTGCAAACAGCTGTACAGAGAGACCTGTAGTTAACTTCACTAATACATGAGGATTAGAACAGATCCTGTGCTACATATAAATGATACCTCTGCTTGTAATGTACTTGAGTACCACAGAGGAAAGGAAGGAAATGATATGAGTTATTTCTCTAGGGGTCAAGAAATAGGTCTGAAACCTCTGTTCATACCAGAACTTAATTCTTCCACTTGCCAATGTCTTTTGCCTTTCTGAGGTAGAATTTATTATATGAATATTCCCGTTATACAACAGTTGCTAGGAAAGAAAATAAGGACCATGCTGGCACTACTTTTGTTGTGTAGCACTGAGTTTCTAACAGTCCAGTGTTACTGGCCTTCTTGAGTGATAGGTTGCTCTAGCTGGATCCTCAGTAAAAGTAAAGGGAACTGAAGCTGTTATCCTTTCTTCTTAAACTGAGGGCATGCCGTGAACTGCAGTCAGACTGGAGATGAGGACGTCCAGTGCTCACGGATGCTTTAGAGAGCATCCGAACCCTATTTTTCTGCAAAGAAGTCCTTGAAACAGTTGCATTTGAAGTCCACTGGAAGACTGTAGTTTGGGTCTGTGTTTGTGCTGCCACCTGCTCCAGTGAGTTTCACATGGCTCCAAAAAAAAGAAAAAAAAAAAAAAGGAGCAAAAACTATTTCAGTTGCCATACGCGAGATCAGATGTTATTAATATTACAAAAATACCGGTGTTTCTTATGGAAACTTTCTAAGGTTTCACATGATGGGCATGGAGCATGCTGCTTCCACTAGAATTTCCCCTTTCCACAGAGCCAAACCACCACTGACATCTCCATCATTTACCCAACTGTGACTACTCCATATCAACGTGTGTAGCTAACCTTTGTGTTCACAAAATTCACTTTGTGAAAACATTTTCTGGTGCTCAGTTTCAGACTTTCTTGCTGCTTTTTCTACACATTAAATCCTTTTTCTTTTTCTTTTTTCCTTTTCTTTTTTTTTCTTCAGTTGGAGATGTGGGAGACCATTTCCCTTTGGATTCCCTTTGGAGCGTATCCAGTGCTGAGCTGTGGAAACAGCAGGGGATGCTGTAAATCTGGACAGAGAGAGGTCTTCATCCTCACTAGCTGAATGCTTTGTGGCCATCACCAGCAATGTTTCATCTAACCTCTGTGACCTTCCCTGGTCTCAGACACAAACCTTTCAGTCTAAGGTGGAAATCAGCATCATGATAACACACTTCCAAATCTGCTGTTCCTCAGTCACCTTTTCAGACGGATATCAAAGAGTACTTACGGCTTTTCGGGCGTCTCCTCATGACCTATTTGGACTACTTTACCTCTACAAAGGTAGAAATAAAAGAAGAAAACATGTGTCTGAATACAACATCCAAATTGTAAGGATTTATTCTCAAATATATAACATTAGAAGATCTTGAGCCCTAATTAAAAATAGCCTTTTGCACTGTTGATCTAATTTCTGCTTTTAATGTTTAATAATGGGTAACAGTTCTGATTAAATTGTTCCGGTTTCCCTAAAGTAGGTGAAAGCTAGTAATTTTTCATCATTTCTTTTGCTCTTATAACACAAGGAATATATCTGAGATGGGGGGGGGGGGGGGTACGT
>JANHGO010003710.1:0-26480 GCA_024606505.1 Aquila spilogaster | reverse complement strand
ACTGGAACAGGTTGCCCAGAGAGGCTGTGGATGCCCCATCCCTGGAGGCATTCAAGGCAAGGCTGGATGTGGCTCTGCGCAGGCTGGTCTAGTGGTTGGTGACCCTGCCCACGGCAAGGGGTTTGAAGCTAGATGATCTTTGAGGTCCTTTTCAACCCAGGCCATTCTATGATTCTATGATTCTACAAATTTGAGGAAAGGCTGAGAGGCCTGGGGCTGTTCAACCTGGAGAAGGTTGAAAGGTGTTCTCATCACTTTATAAATATCTAAAGTGTAGGAGTCAAGTTGATGTGGGCAGACTCTTTTCCGTGGTGTGAAGCAATAGAACAAGGAGCAATGGGCAGAAACTGGAACACAGGAAGTTCTGTATAAAAACAAGGAAGAACTTATTTACTGTGAGAGTGACACAGCACTAGAACAGGCTGCCCAGAGAGGCTGTTGGAGTCTCCTTCTCTGGAGATATTCAAGACGCACCCTGGATGCTTTCCTGTGTGACCTGCTGCAGGGGACCAGCTTTAGGAGGGGGTTGGACTTGGCGGTCTCCAGATGTCCCTTCCAACTGCTACCATTCTGTGATTCTGTGATATTTAGGTATATTTTCTGGAAATTGAAGTATCTAAGCTTGTAATTTCTTGACATTTTCATTCTTTTTTCTTCTTTTCCCTTGGCTTTCCATTTGAAGAAGACAAACATTTTTATTGTCTTTTGCCAGTATTGTGGATGTTTAATTTAACTCCATCTCCTTCACACTTTTAAAAGTAATGACAAGAGCTAAATGGAAGTTTTTAAAGTTTTTCAGTCACTCAGATGATGTGGGATAACTTTTCACATTCTCAAGCTTGTATTTTTTAAGCTTGCCACCTGATTACAATTGACCTTTTTAGTGAAGACTGGCGCCAAAATAGACAGTGAAAACTCTGACCTTCTTTCTAACCACCCTACAAGCCATCTGCTAATAGCTTTCCATTTTCATTGAGCAATAGTCTGGTGCTTTTCTTGTGTTTTTTCTCCTCAGCTAATTGATCTTCAGAAACTCTTTGATGCTATTTGCTAACATTTTGCATTTTTCCCCTTTATCTCATGCTCATTTATTCAGACTTTTATTAAGTTTCATTTGTTTGGCATGTGAAGGGAGAGTAAGCGAGAAAAGGTACACCCTGCTGCATAACATTAACTGCATTCTTTTTGCTTTTCCTTTTATCACTAGACAAAAGCACAACTCTCCAATACACTGTGTATGCAACCAAAAACTGCACTGAGATTATCTATGGGATAAAACAATGCAGAGGAATAACAAACAGTAAGTACAAGGAAGGAATGCTATTACAAACAGCACGAGTGAAATGGATGACTAGCCTGAGATATCCAAGCAAGTGCCAAATTGCACAAAACCCACCCCTAAAGCCCAGTGAGAATAATGCCATCCAAATTGTCTACAAGCTTCTAAAATGTTGTTTGAATTTTAGACCCTTGCCCCTCTCTGCCCCCCCCCGCCCCCCCCCAAACAAAAGCTGGCTAAATATTGACACATAGGAATTGTGAAAGATGTTATTAAAACCTTAAAACATGTGAAGGTAAAAACTATGCTTGAACAAGAACTGCTCAGTAACTATGACAAAATTCATCCAGAAATACTTCCTTTGCAGCTAAAACAAGAGCTAGATCCCCACAAGACTTGAACTCTTGAGTATGCTCATGAGGATAGCAGAGCATTCACGGAGTGTCATTGAAACAAAAACAAAAAGCTGTTTCTCTCTGGAAGTACTACAAATTTCCATTTAAGGCTAGAAAGCAAGCAGATTTTAAAGATTAGTCTATACTTCATAGTGTTTTTAGTTTGTCATTTTATGAACATCTGTCTGAGTCTGATAAGGCCCAAAACTATCTGCAAGCCAAGAATAAAGCTAAGAAGAAAAGTTGTCTGGGAAGATAAAGGAGGGCTAACAAGTGATATTGAGCAGTTCACCCCAGCATGTCCACACTCCTTAGCTGTCAGATGCATTGCAAAAGCATTAATGAGAACAGCTAAGAAGCATCTGTCCCTGGAGAGACTCCAGCGGAGTGAATCTTTCCCATTTAACTGTGATTTCTAGGAGTGCATTTTACCATAACAGGTCTATGCCTCTGCATGCTTTTTTTTTGTACTTATAGAAAGATGACAATATGTACGTGTGAATGGGGTAGACACATGCTTCTCCACCTATATCTGTTCTGAGCTGGCCAGACACAAATCAACTCTGATGCAGAAGTAAGGGCTGCTGCATACAATGTCATGCAAGATCTATGTCAGAAGACACATCAACTCAGGCTAAAAACATCTAGATTGGAGCTGACTCATTCCTAGATAGCTCAGAGACTGGTAGGGATAGCTACCCTCAGGCTAGACTGTGCTGTATGTCATCCTACTGTATTTGGAGGACCGAGGGATGTCCTTACAATAGTGCAGGATTTCTTCATGTCAATGCCTACCTTAGCTGTATGGGTAACCTGCCACAAGTAACAAAGCCTTGCACATTGGTATCCAACAAATTCACAGCCTCCTGGAAACTCATTCTGCAAGGGTGGATTCCTAATATTCTTCACTTCGCACAAACAGTAAAGGTGCAGATATTGCACAAATTAATAGAAGCAGTATTGTTTCTATCCATAATAATATATTTAGCTTTTGTTAGTGCCATGCCCCCATATCAACCTCTTTCAAACAGAGGCAAACAGATGGGAAGAGAGCTTCCATTTTGATCTTTGTTTCTAGCATCTTTGTTTTCACATTCATCATTGCCACACAATAGTTGCCAAGTAAAACAATTGATCCTTCTATATGTTTATTTGAGCATAAAGATACGGTTCCATGGCCTCATACAGCTATTGAATTATTTTGAATAAACACAATAAGAATGAAAATTATTGAGAAAAAAAAAAAAGACGTTGATCATAGCATATAATTTTCACCCTCTTCATTGCTGAATTAATAGTGGATGAGCCAGGGTTCACTGGTTATACCAGAAAAGTTTCATTGTTATTTTAATATCAGAATGTCTTCCCCATCACTCTTTGCTATGGTATTAGTACATAAATAAAAGTTATTTTAAGTCTTGAGTTTGATCACAATGGATACAGACAAATAGACTATGAGAGGTTTGAGGTTTCTCACAGAGATTCAGTCATTTGTGACTATGGAACTAAGAAAATTTATGCAACCTCTTCCAGCTTCTCAATGGCTTGCCATTCTCATCCCTCTTCCATCTGTACCTGTACTACCATAAGATGCACTTGCCTACTTTACCATGCTGAGACAGACATGCTCTGACAGATGCAGGACAAAAAGAGCACCCGCCAAGTACGTCTTCATGCATTCTGCAAAGGCACACCTAAACACTTCTAATATCTGTGAATTACCTACACTATTCAAATAATGGTAACTGGAAGGCCAATTTGTAATTGAGGTTCCTCCTGTGATACACTTCAGGTCAGAAGAGGTGACCTGAGAATCCTCATGGCTTTAAATTCAGAAAAAAAAATATTTCAGTATCACATAGTACTTACACTCTGCTTGCCTTCTGTACTACCATGAATTTCAAATCACGGTGCCCATTTTATTTCACACAGGACAATTATTAAATAGTAATCTTTAAAAACATAGAACACAAAATTCTCTGACAGAAAACAGCCAGGGAAGTTATTTTCTTTCCAAAATGTGCTCTGTATGTTCTCATTACTCATGAAGTACATCATTTGTTAATAAAACATACCCAAAATGACATAAATCTTAGTTAGCTAAACTGAAATTGGAGCTCTGAAAGAAAATCAAGGATACCTAAACTATGTCAACAGTCTGTAGGTTAAGAATATGCCCTTTTCCAACTAAAGCCGCTGTTGAGGGAAGCTTATGATTTGATTCAAAAATTAAGTCTTTCCATTGCTTGTTGCTGGTATGTAACATAAACACTCAAGATATATGATTTATTTATTTTACTTTGTTTCTGATACATTTAGGGAGTAATTCTTCAGTGGAGAACAACAAATAAAAAGGGATTGTCTTCTGAAATATTTTCCTTTCACATTAATATTCTTATTCCACCATGACTGCTTGTATTTCTACACCTTACCTGCTGTAGGGCACCTGCTTTAGCAGGGGGATTGGACTAGGTGATCTCCAGAGGTCCCTTCCAACCCCAACAGTTCTTTGATTCTGTGATTTTGTGATTCTGTGATTAAAGCTACAGTTGAAGCACAGATACAGGAGCTGGTTTTTTTACACTGTATTTTTTGCTTCAGAGTATATCAGAGAAATCATTGTGTGGAGAAGTTGTCGTAATTCATGTTTCTAGGCTGTAAGGTTTGAATTTTGAATGAATTGAGTTAACCTGTAAAGACAGTAACTGCTTTTTCTGCAATGTCTTTCATATAGTAAGTTATTTTTTTACACTGATAGTTCTGCAGATGAATGTGTTTAGCATGTTATTTGCCAGATAGTGATTAATGATGCCCTAGAAGAGGCAAGTCTGTAAAGTGACAATTTTCTTTCTGAAAATGGAATTTTTAAATAAACTACATGAGGTTTTTAGTTCAGTTTGGGAAAATTCTTTATCCCTGTAATCATTTTCAATCTAGGAGAAAAAAATGTATAGCAAAAAGCTTGTATATTTTCTTTTATTCTCTAAAATGGTATGTAATTTTCCATTTCTTCTTAAACGCTGGATAAATAAAAGAACGTGTCTATAAATTTAGCAAAAAGTTTGTATATTTTGTTTTATTCTCTAAAATTGTGTATAATTTTCCATTCCTTCTTAGATACTGAACAAATAAAAGAACATGTCTATTTAAAGATTCAGAACTCTTCTGGGTATCCAGTGTGAAGCATCTAAATTGAGCCTGGTTAATATTTTCAAAGTGGCATTCCTTGCACAACATATGTAAAACAGAATTTCTTTGAAATATCTCCAACTGGCCCTTACGAAATGAGTTACTTAACATTTTAGATATCTTGAACTAGGTACTCCTCTACCTATTAAGGAAAAGTAGTAAATTTATGCTTTGAGGAAAAACGTGAGGACTGATCTTGCAAATTCTTCTGCACAGAATTAGCATCTACCCTTGCTACAGCATGTACATTATTGGAATAGGAGTTGCACACAAGACAATTCATAATTTATTTCCTTCCCTCAACAGAGAACCAGTGTTATTCTAGAACTAATGATGAGAATGATGAGCAATAGGATAGCAAGTAGTGACTCATCTGCACTTTCAGAGATCACATTTGTGCACTTGACCTATAGAGCTAAACAAGCCATACAATTCAACCTAACAATTTTAAGTTCAAGCATAATTTTCCTGAGCACTTTCTCTGCAAAAAGTCTATCAATTACAGAATTAGTCATACAAAGTGAGGAAGAACTTCAAAAATATAAACAATTCAATATGATGTACAGAAGTACACTGCAGTTAAACAAAAATATACAGGCAGTGAAGTCTCTCATGGGAGCATGATGGATGGTATAGATGTGGTGAGCTAGTGCTTGAAAGGGGTCCACAGCATTACAAGGCTTTAGTTTTAAAAAGATGTATGCCCATAGCCATTAGCACACATACTACTCAAGCCTGTGGAATTCAATATGCATATCCATACACTTACAGTTAAGCCCCTGAGCTTTTTCTCCATATAAGTATAAGGAGAAAACAGTTTTGTTACAAGGTTGGTTATCTGCGCGAGACTCGGGGTTAAGTTCCTGCCTTTGCCACCAATTTGCTTGTGACTTTCCCCTGTACCAAAGGTATGAAACCAGATACATGAGATTGCTGTGGCAAAATGAAGACTGTGAAATAGTTGCTTACAGCAGTAAACACTAAATTGCATTTTAAAAGCAACTAATATAGGAATCTTTGAATCAGAAAGTGACTGAATTCTTCTTAAATTTATCCTTTAATTACTACATGATATAATTTAAGGGAAGAGCCTTAACATTTGTAATATACTTCTGTGAAATAAGCCTTGTCTCCATATATAGTCATGAAGAGTTTCAGATATATCTCATTTTTTGTTTTAAATGCGCCCTGTTCCTGCAGAACTTCTGAGGATATTCTCAATGATTTTCTGGGAATAATTCTATTGACTTCATTTTCCAGACAGCAGTCCTTGCAGAAATTCACATTAAATGAACAATACAGAGGCTATGACAATATTTGGAATGAGTGGTTGAAATAGGTTAATACACATGTAACTGCTGTACATGCCATGCACGTATATCAAGCTGGAATCTGAGATTTCTCTGCCTATAGGTAATCTGGCTGCCATGTCATACTAAGATTTCTTTTTTCCTCTGGGAGAACTTCTGTGTAATATCCTAGTATTTCTAAAGCCCTCCTTCGTTTGTTAATGGGACAATAGTTAACTCTAGTGGGATTTTCTCCCATGCAGATACTTAGTCACACACACATTTCTTGCAAGACAGAAAGCATACAATGTTCAAAACTAATGAATTTTATTATCTCTTTACTTTGGCTGTTTCACTGTAACTATAGAAGCCCAGTGGTAGTAACCACTTTCAGATGCACATTGACTTTTTTCAGTTCAGAATGAAAACACCAGCTGAGTGATCAACACTCTCTTTTAAGACTACAAAGCTCAAAGATTTAATCTACAAAAGCAGTTTGCATAGTATTTTGTACACCAAACTGCTCCTTATTTATCTTTGGAATGTTTTGTTATTTTTTACTTTGTTTTGTTGTTTTCTTTCCTCAGCAACTCACAAGGCACATTCCTGTTGTCCTTACTTGAATTTCCACTATACTAATGACTCATGCACCATTGGTTGCTTATACACTTTTGCATGTGCAGCACTGAACATTTCCCAAAGCTCACTGATCTTTACTTGAAAGTAATTAATATCAAATAAACATTATGTTTTTCTATGCATCTAATTATATAATTATAAATGGGAGGAGTAAGGGAAAGAAAAAGCTAGCAAAGTAAATTAGTTTTACAGATGTCCAGAGGATTAAACTGCAAAATTTTATAGTTTGCTCAAGAATTTATGAAATTTTATTCTCTTTCCCAAGAGGGAAAGAACTCAGAAATTAATTAAAAGGTAGGAGGGCTTGACAGATTCCAAAGGAAGTTGATGGACTCCAAAGCAGTTTGTCAAGTAGTGTACCAAAATAAAAGCCTCCTTAGTTTTGAAGGAATGTGGAAGGCAGAGAGGAATACAATCTTCTGCTACTTCTCACGTGAAACTACTACCAATAGTAAATTTGAATTCTTAAATTAATGAACATGTTGGGTCAGACTGTTTGACCTTGCTATTTTCCTGGCCCAGTGAAATGTAAGTCAATATAATATGGTGTTAATATCAAAGAGTTCTTGGGAGGTATTTCCATGAGCATGGAAAAAAAAAAAAAAACAGCCCCAGTATGCCTTTCCTTTCACTGTTGTTGCCCGGAAGAATTTTATGAGCAAAAAAAGGCAAGGTATGTACATACAAGATATGCAAAATGTACAGACAATAGACAATTTCTTATAAATCATTAATGTCCTCTTGTGATAACTGGATGATATTTTAGAACTCACCAGACCTAACTTGGAATGGAGAAGGGCATTAAGAATTAAACATCAGCATTTCTCTAAACACAAATTCTGCAGACATTAGGATTTTAATGATTTTGTGAGGAAAGCTGTATGTAGCATCAAGCATCACTTGACTTTTAAACTGGAGTGCTCGGCTGGAGAAAGGGATGCTGATTATAAATAGAAACAGTTACTTGCAGAGTCCTGGATGTCTTTCCTTGGCACCTAAAAATAATTGTCCCAGAAGAAGTCATCCCCGGACACATTGTGTCCTACTCTTATATCTAGTCATCAGTCATCACACAGAAAGAGACCAGAAGGACACTGCAGAGAAAGAAGATCTATGTGTGCTGCAGGATTTGCATGGTATTAACTGATTAAAATGAATCTTCCATGAGAGAAGAATATCTATACACTGGATTGATCTTTTTGAGCCTGAGCATGCTTGTGTTGTGATTTTGCTTATTTCAATCTTTTCCAGATTGTTTGTACCTCAGTGTATGGGGTCTGGTTGGGAAGGTGTTAACTATACCCACAGCAGCCCATAGTGTGTTGTGCTCTGACCTTGTAGCTAGAGCAGCACTGATATCACAACAGTTGCTGAGCAGTGCTGGCACAACATCAAGGCTCGCTCCAATACTCTCAAAGCTAGTATGCTGGGGGTAGGTAAGAGATAGGGAGGGGACATCTCCAGGGTAGCTGGTCTAAATTTGCCAAGGAGATATTGCATGCCATATGAAGTCACACTCAGCAATAAAAGCTAGGAAATGGGAAGGAGAAAGGAGGGGCTCTCATTGTGAAAACATCCATTGTCCTGAACAACCACTATACATACTGAGGCATCGGTACCCAAGACATGAACAACCATTGTGTTCTAACGGGAAGTAGAGAAAATTTGTTTTCTGCTTTCTCTTTGCTTCCATGTGGCCTTCACATGTTTGTTTTTTCTCTTTTCCTTTTAATTCAACTATCCTTAGTTCAATATGTGAGCCCTTTTTTCCATCGCATATTCTCCCTCCCCACTTCCTTTGAGGACAGAGAGTGGTTGTGGTGGACTTTAGTTGCACATTGGGGTGAAAGCACCACACCCGGCCCTTTTCTTTAAAGCAGGATTTTTTTTGAAAATGTCTCCAAATTGTTTGTGCAAGAAGAGAGTTCCTCTTTCCTCAGTGACACGGTGTGAAAAATGTAGAGAGAGCTTTCCAGGAAAGCAGGTAAATGCAACCTTGAAATTCCATCCCTTAAAACTTTTGTGTGACATTGAGGTCATGATTTGAGGTTAGCTTTGAAGGCTGATTATTTCATTCAGGCTTGGAACTTCATCGGAACTGTCTGAGGGCTTCCCACTGTGAAAATAAGATAAATATCCTACCTACCTGTAAAGAAGAAAAGTTCAAATACCTACCCGTATTGAAAGCTCTATACAACTCATTCCTAATGTACATGGAATGGAAATATTAAAATAAGCTGGTAATAATGCCACATTCCACTGGAGTAAGGACACATACAGTATGGAAACAACAGCTGATCCAGGCCCCCAACCATACTCATAACTGTAAATGATATCAACATCATTTCTTTGTTATGTAGGTTATTACACTGATCGGTAACTTCAATGATTTTGTGAATTATTGATGCTGAAATAAATTATAAAGGCAAATTTATACAATATCTGAAAACACCTAGAGGAATCAACTTAGAATACAACAAAGTGTAATGGGAAGCAGGGATTGATTCTGAGAGGAGCATTCTACTAGAAAACCTGTCCCTGTACAAATAATACCACTTTTCCAAGCACTATTTTGTGGAATAAAATGATGACTTTCCTAATGTAGGTAAATTATACCAATGTTCTCCAGGATAACACAGGTGGTTCTGGAGATAACCGAACCATTTCTCTTCCCTGAAGGAAGAATTGAACCAAACATTAAGAGTCAAAACTGGCCCAGTATACTGTGACGAACAAATGTCACAAAAATTGAACTAAAAGACTGAAAAAGTATGGTGTGAAATACAATAGGGTCAAGTCTAAAGTATCTCACAAAGACTGAAGGATGAATGACTGAGTAAGCAGAAATTCTGCAAAGGAGGATCTGATGATGATGAGGATCGCAATTGAGTAAGATTCAGTAGTAACTCACTGCTAATTGGCTTAGTCAAATTTTATTTTATCATGGACAAATCTGGCCATGTTTTCTCTCAGGAGTTGAGTTATCCATGTTACAGCATTTGTCATCCTTCACAATTTCAGTTTTACATAAACTCCTGGTTCAGATGCTGTCCATTTTGCATCATATGCTCACAGTACATATAGCTTTCACAGAGTAAGGCTGTGAAGAAGTCAACTCTGCACAACTCTACATTTATCTGTTGAAATTGCTAAAAGATGAATAGATGTTACTACTAAAGTTTTACTGGATTCTTCTTTGTTTCATGCAATGCTGCAAGATACATTGCATATTTTATCTAGAGAATTAAAATATGTTATTACATTTTGCTTTTCCAGGGAACATTCTCTTTGTGGATTGTAGTCCATCTTTGATAAAAGTACTATAAAAAAATAGTTTTGGTTGTTTTCTTATCTGTGATTATCTGTGCCCCTTTCTGTGGTGCTGTAAACATATTTTCCAACTTAGGAAATATTCTTTTTTATTTCTATTTTTATTTCAATGTCGTGTGAAATATAAAACTGACAATGAAAATTGACTTCAGGTCTATTTCTGCAAACACAACAATGAAAACTAATGCACAAACAAGATTTTTTTTTCTGTACTCCTATTTATAGTAATACTTCACATGTTTTTGCTTTTAAGAAAAATAATTTCCACACATAAAAACTAGAAAAAAAAGTGTAATGTATAAATTAACAATACCTTTGTAGCAACCGGAATTGAATATATAACACCATTACAAAATGATAAAAGATTTTAAAATTCAGCCTTGCCCATGCAAAGTACTTCAGATTCAGATACCTAAGTATTTAAAACAGACACATTTTTTGCTATTTCCAATTAAGTTACTTCATTCTTAATTTTTATCAGCTCACAGAAGAGCTGCAGCTATACAAATATAATTCTGCAGATGATTTGTGTGTGTGTGTGCGCGTATGTGTGTGCGCGCGTAGTATGTTGTCTTTTTTTCTTTTTAACATACAGACAACAGGAAGTTCTAATATGATTCTTCAGGTGAGAACTCTTTGCTCTCCTTTTTGGCTCCTCCCTTCCTGATCAGTTCCACTTTGTCCAATCTCAAAACAAAGGGTCCAAAGAAAGCACAGAAATATAGATTGGCTTCAGATGAAAATCAGAATTCCATAGCAGAGCTTAGCTTAGAGCAGTCCCCTTCACCTCTATGTTGCTGATGAGTGGTCATGCCTGCCCTGTATGTGGTTCTGTAAGTGTCGTGAATTGGGATCTACCTTCATCTTCTCTTTTTCTGCACATCATTGTATGAATTCATTGCATGTTTTGGTTGAATGGTTATAGGTATACCTGTGGCACATTCTGGGGGAAAATATGTTTTCATGCAAATACAAGTTCAACGTATATTATTAGCCAAGGTCAAGTGAACCAGCAATTCAGTTCTCAGTAGTCATTCTTGTTTGGGCTTTTGATTATTGCATTCCAGTCTTCCTTTACAATTTGCAGAGATTTAGAATTAAGGAAGTGATTTTTCTCTCAAATAGTACCTGTCTAAAACTGTGAATAAGTGTTGCTTGCGTTAGATGACAATGGAGAGAGAGTAAAAAAATATTTTCTTTAGTAGGGCTGTGTGAATAATTTATTTTTTTGTTTAATGGTCACATTGGAGAGAAGAAAAAAACAGAGCTTGAATCAAAATACATTTAAAACTCATCAATTTTAATTTGACTCAAAATGAAATATTTCATTAATAACCAAGAATACTCAATCATTTAGCTGTACATCACCTCAGCAAGACAATGTGATTCCAAGCAGCACAGCTTTTTGACGTGATGCCAAATTCTGGGTTAATATTAATGCTGGAAAGATTACTGATTGCTCTACTGAATTATAACTTTTCCTGAGGGACCCAAATATCCTTTGGAAATCATTTCTCCAAGTAAAACAGGCACTTACTGCTTGACAACCAAAGATCACAGCACCAGCTGAAAGGGTCTGGAAGTTGCAAAATCTCAGGAGTGAGAGACACAACACAGCAGTAGCAAATGGTGGTACCAAAGAAAGCCAGGTGGAGAAAGTAGCAGCTGCCTGGGAGGACTCAGAGGACTCCCAGCTGAATAAGTAGGTGAGGAATTTTGGAGGAACAAATGATTACTCATTCTGCCTCTGAAAAGGCATATGTTGCCAAAAGTTATGATAGAGCTATCTCCTTATAGTAAATGGAATTTATGTGCTGCATATCCTGTGGTGATGTGAGCTTTTAATGGTATAGAGCAAAGGTCCTCACTTTTCATATCTGACAGGAAGAATTGCAGAGGAATAACCACATTGCAGGCAACAGAATCATCTCATAAATAATCAGTTTCATAGAATATCCCAAATTGGAAGGAACCCATAAGAATCACTGAGTCCAACTCCTGACTCCACAAAAGACCACTCAAAAATGAGACCATATGACTGAAAGCATTGTCCAGACACTTCTTGAACTCTGGCAAGCTCAGTGCTGTGACCACTGCACCGGGAAGCCTGTGCCAGGATCTGAACACCCTCTGGTGGAGAACCTTTTCCTGATACTCAACCTGAACCTCCCCTGTTGCAGCTCCATGCCATTCCCTCGGGTTCTACCATTGTCACCAGAGAACAGATCTCAGCACTGCCCCTCCGCTCCCCTATAAGGAGTTGTACTGTAAGGAGCTGGCCACCATGATATCTCCCCTCAGACTCCTCATCTCTGGACTGAACAAACCAAGGGACCTCAGCTGCTCTTCATGTCTTCCCTTCTAGACCCTTCACCATTCTTGTAGCCATTCTCAGAACAGCTTATGTCCTTCCTGTATGGTGGTGCCCAAAACTGCACACAGTACTCAAGGCCACAGCAGTGTGGTGTAGAGTGGGACAATTGCTTCCCTTGACTGGATGGCAATGCTGTGTTTGGTGTACCCTGGGATACAGTTGGCCTTCCTGGCTGCCTGAGGACACTGTTGAGCCATGTTCAACTTGCTGTCAATCAGGACCTCCAGATCTCTTTCAAAAGGGCTGCTCTCCAGCATCTCATCTCCCAGTCTAGACATATACCCAGTGTTGCCCCTTCCCCGGTTCAAAATCCAACACTTATTCTTGTTAAACTTCATTTGATTAGTGATTGCCCAGCTCTCTAATTTGTCTACATCTCCCTCCAACCTCGATTGAGTCAAAAGATTCTCCCAATTTAGTATCATCAGCAAACATGCTCAAAAAACCTTCTAGTCCTACATCCAAGTCATTTATGAAAACATTCAAGAGAAATGGCCCTGAAATGGAACCCTGGGGAACTACACTAGTGACAATCTGCCAGCCTGATGCAACCCCATTTACTATAAACATTCGCGTCTGACCCTTCAATCAATTGCACATTCTTTGCACTATGTTTTTGCCTAGCCACGTGCTGTACATTTTGTCCAGAAAGATACTGTGAGAAACAATATCAAAAGCTTCACTGAAATTCAAAAAGATAACATCAGCTGGCCTCCCTTAGTTAACTAGATGACCTTCTCATTAAAGGAAATAAAGTTAGTTAAACAGGACCTTCCCCTCATGAACTCATTTTGGCTGCTACCACGACCGCTTTGTCCTTCAGGTGTTTTTCAGTAACTTCCAGCATAATTTTCTCCATAATTTTACCAGGCACTGAAGCGAGACTGACAGGTCTGTAATTACCAGGGTCTTCTTTCTTGACCTTCATGAAAACTGGAATGTTTGCCAGCTTCCAGTCAAGAGGGACTTCCCCAAATTCCCAAGACTATTGAAAAATAATTGAGAGAGGTCTCACAATGACATCTGCCAGATATCTGAGTATGCTGGGTTGAATTCCATCAGGTCCCATGAACTTACATGCATCTAGGTGGAACAGAAATCCTGCACAAACTTGAGATTGATTGGAAAATGGTCCTCCAACCTGGGGAACCACTGGTGCCAGAGCCTATCATCAGTGTTGAACACAGAGGCAAAGAAAGCATTAAATGTCTGGCAGATTGAAGTGCCCCCCATAAGGACAAGGGCAGTTGATCCAGAGGTCTCTCTTTGTCTTTATTCTCTTAAACAACAATTTATTGGTGTTATCATCCTGGCTGTTGCCTGGGTGGCCTACAGTAGACTCCCACTACAACATCCCCTTTATTTGTTTGACCCTTAGTTATTACACAGAAACTCTCAACCATTAGTCAACAACTGACAGCTCCCTTCGTTACAAACAGCACTACTGCCTATCTCACGTGCCCTGCCTGTCGCTTCTGAAGAGCCTGTAGCTGTCCATCACAGCACACTACTCACAGGACTTTTCCCATCAGGTTTCACTTATACCGATGATGCCACAGATCTGGGACTGAGCCAAAGCTTGTTCCTCATGCTGAATGAATTAGTGTAGCAGCATTTCAAATGTGTTTTATTATACCCACCACATTGTAGAGCAGACTGGAGGCTCTCACTAGAATCATAGAATCACAGAATGGCTTGGGAAGAAAGGGATCTCAAGGATGATCAAGTTCCAATGCCCTTGCCACAGGCGGGGCTACCAGCCACAAGATCACGTACTAGATCAGACTGCACAGGACCCCATCCAACCTGGCCTTAAACGCCTCCAGGGATGGGCCATCCACAACCTCTCTGGGCAGCCTGTTCCAGCACCACACTACTCTCTCAGTAAAAACCTTCCCCGTGAATTCTAATCTAAATCTTCCTTCCTTAACTTTAAAAACCATTGCCCCTCATCCTATCACTATCTACCTGTATAAGAAATTGATTTTCCTCATGTTTATAAACTCCCTTTAAATACTGGAAGGCCGCAATGAGGTCTCCCTGCAGCCTTCTCTTTTCCAGGCTGAACAAGCACAGTTTCTTCAGCCTGTCTTCATAGGAAAGGTGCTCCAGCCCTTGCGTCATCTTCACAGCCCTCCTCTGGACTCTCTCCAAAAGCTCCACTTCTTTCCTGTGTTGGGGGCCCCAGACCTGGATGCAGTACTCCAGATGGCACCTCAAAAAGGCAGAGTAGAGGGGGACAATCACCTCCCTGTTCCTGCTGGCCACTCCTCTTCTGATGGAACCCAGGATATCATTGGCTTTCTGGTCTGTAAGCACACACTGCTGGCTCATGTTAAGTTTTTCATCAACCAGGACTCTAAGTCCTTCTCAGCAGGGCTACTCACAAGTTCTCCCAGTTTGTATACATAGCTGGGATTACCTTGACATAAGTGCAAAACCTTGCACTTTGCTTTGTTGAACCTTGTTTGGTTCACAAGAGCCCATTATCATTCAGTCCTTCTGATTGTGGCATGCCATTACATAGTTTATCTCCAGCAGACCTGTTTTTTTCTTCCCTTTCCCCCTTCAAATCTAATTTAACACCCTATCAATCTGACCTGCCAACTCCTGCACAAAAATCCCTTTCCTTGTTTGAGAAAGGTGCATTCCATCAGGTGCCAGCAGGCCAGATGCTATGTAGACCTTCCCATTATCAAGAAATCAAAAAATATGCCAATGGCACCAGCTCTGGAGCTACGTATTGACCTGATGGGTCTGTCCGTACCTTTCAGTATTGATCCCTGATATTGGAAGGACAGAGGAAAAAATTACCCGTGTACCTGATCTTTTAACCAATCTCCCCAAAGACCTGAAGTCCCTTTTAATCTCCCTTGGACTTCCTTATCTACCTCATCCTGCCAATGTTAATAAAAATAAGAGGTAATAATCAGAGGGCTATATCAGGTGAGTGACTTTTCTAGTGATGTCTCTTACCTAGGCCCCAGGGAGGCAGCAGACTTCTCTATGGATTGGGTATGGGTCACATATTGGGCTCTTGGTTCCTCTCAGATCATTCCCTATGACAACAGACTTTCTTTTTTTCCTTGATGGAGGTTGTTCTGATATGGGAAGTGGGATAACTTGCCCTAGATGACTCCTCCAACCTCGATGGACCTTCGTCCACACTGTCATTTGCCTTCTCCTTGAGTTCCAGAGCCTCATACCTCTGATGTAAGAAGCACTTGGGAAAGTAAGGTAGGCAGAGAAGGTGTTTGTCCGCCACCTTGAGAAGAAACCTGCTTCCATTCCTGCCAGACTCTTAGATCTTCACCATTTTTCTTGTGGTGATAGGGTACGGGAACCTACATTTCTTGTGCTGTGGGCAGCTGACGAGTCTGTCTCAGGCATGGTACACTATGATTCCACAATCAATCTCCTTCTACAACTCCCTGATGCTCCTCAGCCTGCTCACCTCCTCCTGAAGCTCCACTACCAGGCTGAGCAGCTCTTCAACCTGGGCTCAACCTCCCACAGGTGTATTCACTGTTATCATTAGGAGCTGACTGAAGAGTCAGGCACACCCACCAGAGAGACTTCAGTGGCCACATGTTCCCCCGGGAGCTCCATCTGGGTGGCACTGCCAATTCCTGTGGCTGGAAAGGCCACACGGGACATAGAAGACGTGGCTTTCTGCCTTTCTGCTGGGTGGATTCTGTAGTGGAGCTCTTCATGAGCTTACAACCACCACTGGAAACCACAGTGACAGTGACCTCCCTGCACACCCTGCCTGCACAAACTGCCTGCAAACTGCTCTGCCATGCCTTTATTGACATGCCACACCCTGTTCACCATGCTCCATTTACTTCCTTTGGCATTGTAAGGAAACATGTATTTGCCTGTGGCTGCACACAATTCCAGATTTCTCAAGCAGTCTGTGCCTTCTCACTGATGGAGATAGGACTGTCGGTGTAGTTCTTTCTTTTCTAGTGTATTACACTGATTCAAACTTCCAGGGCACTGCTTTGACACATCTAGGTGTCTCTGGTAGATCTGCTGTCAGAAAAGGTTGGCTGCCTTCTGTATCCTGGCATGCTACAGTAAGCAAGCAAGAAGTGTCAGTGCAGTTATGGTGGAGCTCTCAGTCCACATGCAATTGATGTGAATGCATAAAGATCAAAGCCTCAGCTCCGTCTCATCTTGCTCTCCTCAGCTTTTCAACTCCTTACCTGCACTTGGCAGAGACAGCATCAGTAGTTAATTTTAGCCTAGCAGTGGTCTGTTTTGAAAGGGGTGTTGAACTTGCTCTTTGCCATGCTGCTGGAAGGATTAGAGATTAAAAAGATTGGACAAAACAGGATGCACCCTGGGACCTTTCACGGGGAGCTGTGGCATTCAGCACCATGGTTGCTAGGGAGATTATGTTCAAGGAGTCTTTATTCCAGGTAGAACAATGGGTCCTTTAAGCACACAACAGTAATTAAGTTTATTCTTTGCAGTTTCCATGAATAGGTATTTATCCAGAGGCAATTTTATTTTTTCTTTTCTATCGGCATGAGTAGTTGTCATTGCGCACAGCAGGATTTGGAAATATCCAACAGCTTCTAGAAGCCCTGCATAGCAAACTCTGGCCTGGGGAGTGTGGGATGAGAGGAGGGAGCTTGGCATTGCTGGAGTACTGCCTGCACTGAATAGATCGCTATGTTTGATAGACTGTACATTTCTAAGGATGGATTTTGTGAGCTAATAAAATCAAAGACACAGAAGTCACTTGTACCCCCAGTACTCATTGATGCTTTGGTTCTTACTCCAGGGAGTCCAGAGCATTATGGACTAAATTTATCAGGAGACTACAGGGAAGGACTTTTTAAAACTTACAAATTAATGGGTTTCCTGTCCATATTAATCTTTCTATTTCCCTTGAAGAGGAGACTTCTAACAACTACTGTGGTTTTTTTTGTGTATGTACAGGACTGCCTTGACATGAAAACACCACAGCTTCATTATCTGAAAATACTAATTTTGTTTAAAAAAAGAGTCATTATCACTAGGGAAAGATTAAGAAAAAAAGAATACACAGAACTGTTAATTAAAAAGTATCATTTACCTCATTAGGAATGATAGGAAGTTCCATACAAACATGCAGAAGAACTTCTTTACGGTAAGGGTGAAGGAGCACTGGAACAGGCTGCTCAGAGAGGTTGTGGAGTCTCCTTCTATGGAGACACTCAAGAGCCGCCTGGATGCCTACCTGTGCAACCTATTGTAGGGAACCTGCTATAGCAGGGATTTTGGACTCGATGAACTCCAGGCATCCCTTCCAACCCCTTCAGTTCTGTGATTCTGTGATATAACTCCCACAGACATCAATATTTGAACAAACTTGCACAGCTACTACTGCAGGTTTTGGTAGGTAAGAAGACTGTTGGAATTACCATTGTCAGCATTGCCAACATGTATGTAATGCTTATTGGTTTAAGGACTAGGTTTTTCCTCTACTGCCACAGCTTAGAGATGGTGAAAAGATAATGCTTTTGGATATTTGCACTTGGCTGAAGAGTTATCAAACATAGTAGCCTAATCATGTCTTAGACATGCTTGTTCCCATTCATCAGCTACAAGGAAAATGAACATTAGAGTGAATAGTACAGAAGAAAATCTACAGTGTCAGAGCACAATAATTTCTGTGATCCTTGATGCTTACACCTGTCCACGATTAATCTATTTTTCTCTGTCTTACGGACTATAATGTTATTTCCCGTGTTATAAAGCACAGAGTACTGTGTTATGGTGATATTGTTGGTCTCTAAAGAGGTATCTGATAAGGACAGAGCCAGAGATCGGAAAAAAATCTTTAAGGAATGCATCGCTTTATAGGATAAATACATCAAGAACTTCAAAAAAAAAAAAAAAAAAAAAAGGGATGAAAACTGAGTTCCAGGTTCCAGGTCTTCTGCTGAAGAAAATTCTTGGCTTAACTTGATCTCAAATTTAAATGAAAACCATTTTTTAATTCAACTTTATATTTACTTACAGAAGTCAGAAGCTTATTTCAGATAGAGACAACAATTTCATTATTTAGGAGTGGCTGTTAGAATGGCAGGACAAACTGAAACTCCTATCCCTTCCAGTGATCTCTCCAGTGCCAATTTACCACCCAAGAAGATCAACAGCTCTTCTCTGATTGTACAGAACTGGTAAGCTCTTGGTAGTATTAAACACTAGCTTTGTTGTGGTTTCATCTCCAGAAGGCAGCTCAGTGCCACACAGGCACTAGGTCACTCTCCCCAACTGGGATAGGAGAGAGAACAGCAAAAGCAGAAGTGCAAGAGTTTGTAGGTTGAGATAAAGACAGTTTACTACATAAAGCAAAAGCCATGCACACAAGTAAAGCAAAGAAGAGGAATTCGTTCTCTATTTCCCATCTGCAGGCAGGTGTTCATCCATTTCCAGGAAAGAAGGGTCTATCACACTTAACAGTTTCTTGGAAATACAAATATCATCATGCTAAATGCCCCCTCTCTTCCTCACTTTTTTCTCAGTTTATTGCTGAGCATGATGCCATGTGGTATGGGATATCTCTTTGGTCTATCAGGGTCAGCTGTCCTGGCTGTGTCTCCTCCCACCTCCTTGTGCACCTCCAGCTCCTTGTTGGCAGGGTAGCACGTGAAGTTGAAAAGTCCTTGACCCCATGCAGTGCTGCTCTACAACAATTAGAATTGGTGTGTTATCATCACTATTTTCATCACAAATCCAGGTACACACTACCGCATAAGATCTTCTACAAAGAAAAATAACACTATCCCAGGCAAAACCAGGGCAAACTTTTACATATGTTAATAGAAAGTAAAGATCTTTATATTCCTCTGTACCAAATCAATAGTTTGCAACCATGTGTTTTTGAACTACTGTCATTATATGCTCTATAAAACAATGCCACTCAGAGCCCCAGGCAACATTTCTACTGTAGAAATTCCTATGAAAATTGAGTAAATCCAGTGAGAATTCCATGGAGGATATCCTACTTCAGGTAAACCTTGAACATCCACAGGGTAAATCAGTTCATCTTTTTTCATCCAAAAGCAGAAAAATGGAGAATTACATGGACACATGCAAACATACAATGGGAGGAATTGTGTGGAGCCAGACTGAAGTTCCATCTATCCCAGTATCAAGCACCTAGTGAAGAGTAAAAGGACCTTTATAAGAACAAAGCAGACATTTTCCTTGAACAGTCACATAATCTCAAGTTATTTGTAGCTCAGGAATGTCCTGAGGTAGAGTTAATCTCAATGCACTCTTCTACTCATTTCGTCAGATTTCTACCCAGATTTTTGAATCCACATACAATTCAGAACCCAGTTTTCCAAGGCAAGAAGTTCCTCAGTAGTTTATAAAGGAGTATCATGAATTGTGAAAAAGATGCCTTTTTGTCTGTTTGAACCTCACATGTTCTCCCTTAATCCCTGAAAGCTATTTTAGTTGGAGTGATACTATACGGAAAGAAAAGGACCTTTATTCTGCCATGAATCCTCTTTTTGCTAACAACAACCTCTCCCAAAAATAAACCTTTTCCTTTCTTTTTCTTTCACATATTCTTAAGCCAGAAAACCCAAGTCAACTATTTTCAGTAGTTACAAGTCATTTCTGAGTGCTTTTCAGCATCCTCCAATGTAAACAGAAGCACTAGGGTCTTTCTCTGACACTCACCATTGCAATCACAGGGTCAATTATTTATTATCAGGTTTGCAGTTTAGAGGACAGTGCATGTAACCCAGCTGTGTCAGGTACACAGTTACTGCATTTTACACCTTTTGCTCTTCTGATTTATTTACCTTTCAGTTTCTGACGTTCTTTCCTGGTTTTTTTTGCAAATTCATTAAAGTTTGTTGCTTTCATTAGAAGTATCAAAATCAGTTCTGTTTAGGGATCCACAGCCTTAACTTTTGTCATGGTTTTATGATTTTTATTATCGGTGTTCCACATCATAACATCATGTAGTGTATTAGGAGTTAAAGAGTTAATGCTCCAGTTCCATGGGCTGCCGAATTTCCAGGTACCTGGCTCTCAGAAGAGAACTGCATACCCCAGAGGACTTTGAGTTCCCGTTCTCCACCCAGAGGGAAAGATAAACCTGCACGCAAGTCCAGAGACTTCCTCTTTTGCTGCTCATCTCAGCAGTGGAGGTTCCCCAGCCGTCTTGCCTTCAGCTTTAGTGTCGGTTTCGGACACTCTCTCTCTCTTTATTTGATTTATTAGCTCAATTCCAATTATATTGTATTATATTGTGTTATTTTTGCATTCCAATATCTTATTTAGTAAATTAGTTTCCCTCCTCAGATCGTTGTCACTGTTTTGTCTTTAGGTCCATCTCCCTACCCTCTCCCTTCTCCCCCTTCCCCTTTCCTGGGGCGTGGGTCCGTGGGTCCCCCGCCCCACTAGTCACGGAACCAGGCCGAACCGGCCCTTAAACCATTGACACTTTACAAACAACAATTTCAAATATCCTTTCATAATGCACTTCTATGTACACAAAATTGTGCAGAAATCATTGACATTTGCAACACAGCACATCTGTTTGCACACACTGACAAAAAAGTTCAAACTTATAGACTGCCATGTGTGCTGTCTATGAGTTCCTTTGATCAGAAAGTTTAAAAGAACTCGTGAAAATATTTCACTGAGATCAATGGCAAATAACTTCCTAATCAATAGAATCAGAACCAAAAAAAATATACCTCTTATTTATATTATATTCCTGCACAGTTAGTCTGTGAAAATGTGATGAAGATATATACCTCCTCCTTCTATTCTCTGTGTGTACAATTAATTTGCTTTGAATGCAATGAAAATTACATTTAAATTCTACCAATATCAAGCCAGAAACCTTGATGTTAGGTTTTATTCCTTCATTGACATGGAGAAAAAATGTTTTAAATCGCAAAAATTCTTCCAGGTCCTCCTTATCATCTCTAAATTTCTACTGGTTTCAGGCATGTTCTGTATAAGCAAGACACAGTGATATCTTCAGAGACCTTTCCTCTCAGGTGCACTTCATTCTGACTGTCACACAATCATTCTGTCAGAGAGAAGAAAGAATTCCAAGCAGCTTTGGCCATAATAAATCCAATTTCAAATGCTGTGGCTTCATTATCTGCCACAAAACATTCACAGAAAATCACACAGTAGGGAGAGTTGAGGTGGTGACAGGAAAATATTGCCGGGTAATAGCGAGTAAACTTATGAGTCACAAATTACTTGCTGAAAGGAGCACAAAGAGCAAAACCGTTTTTAGCCATTGACTTAATGGGAACAGGACCAAAAGCATTAATTTTTTCGCTTTGACTTACAGGATCAAATCTATTTACGAAAAGTTCCAACATAGGAATGGAAGTTGTATGTTTTTTAGCGAAGTCAAAAATGATATTTCTTCTAAGCCCTTTCTCTTCTTATGTAGTAAATTAGCACAGCACTATCATTACAAAGTTGAGACTTCTGCTACAGTATGGCTGTGTATAACTGATGTCACTTGCCTAAGCTGATCAGATTAATATGCTGGTACTTCGAGATATGAAAGGTCTATGCACATTAATCACTGGAACTGTCAGCTGGGGATAGCATGATTAATTTCCCACAACCTAGGTATCTTGCAGCCTCGTTTGTATATCTCCATATAAGAGATTTAAAAAATCATTCAGAGCTCAGTCTTAAAATTGCATTCTTCTCCTCCTCCTGAGATTTTGCAGCTACAGTCAGACTTACTGGCATACAATTCCTTCATAAGCCTAAAGGGCTCAGAGGAAGAGTACACAAACCTAATAGAATCATAGAAGGGCTTGAGTTGGAAGGCACCTCAAGGATCATTAAGTTCCAACACCCTTACCACAGGCAGGGTTGTCAGCCACTAGATCAAGTACTAGATCAGATTGCCCAGGGCCTCATTCAACCCAGCCTTGAACATCTCCAGGGACGGGGCAACCACATCTCTCTGGGCAAACTGTTCCAGCACCTCACCACTCTCTCAGTAAAAAAACTTCCCCCTGACATCTAATCTAAATCTCCCTTCCTTTAGTTTAAAACCATTGTCCCTCATCCTATCGCTATCTACCTGTATAAGAAGTTGATTTCCCTTATGTTTATAAACTCCCTTTAAATACAATGCAATGAGGTCTCCCTGCAGCCTTCTCTTTTCCAGGCTGAACAAGCCTAGTTCCTTCATTGTGTGTTCACAGGAGAGGTGCAAGAGCTCCTGATACTCCTGTGAGCAGGAGTAATTTCTTTTCAGTTTTTTCAACTTGTGCCCGTTGTTTGTCACTTTCTCACTGTGAGAAGCCTATTTTCATCTCCTCAATGACCCCACATAGGTATTGGATAGAAGAATTGTCGTCATGCCTTCTCCAACCTGAACAAGGCCTATCCCCCCAGTCTCTACTCTTGGGACAAGTACTGCAGCCCTATCACCTTTTGGGCCCTTCACTAAGTTTCCTCTAGTTTGCCCATGTCTTTCCTATATAGTGGGCCCAAAACAAGACACAGAATCTAGATGTGGTCTTTGCATTTGTTTTTGTTAAATTTTATGAGGTTTCTGTTGGCCCACTCCTCCAGCCTGTCTGGATTCCTCAGGATGGCATTAAGCATACTGGCTGCCTCCAATTTGGTTTCATCTGCAAACTTGACTAGAGTGCACTCCACTGCCACTGCAAAATCACTGATAAAATTGCAGTACTCGTCACAGGCATCTACATATTAACCACTGATGATCTAATCAGCTTTTTACCCACACTGCTCCCACCCATCCAGACCATTAAGTCCTAACCTGGATACACATTCGTTCCTTCATGTTTTTAGCTCCTGATGGATTATCTGATCAAATGGAGAAGAAATAGCCTTAACCCAGAGTCCCATTTGGATGATAACCCTGTCATCAGTACTCCACCCTCACAAGATGTGAAGGTTGAATGGAACATTCCTCTGAGGGAGTGGACCAAAGACCATATAACTGATCATTCTGTATGAAAGAGGAGGTGGAAGTGACAGAGGAAATCAGAGGGAAGTATGCTTTTAGCAAACTTTCTGTGGATCTATGCACTCTTATTTCCAAAGCTGCTCTTCAAACTTGAGTTGCCAGGGGCTCCCCTCTAGGTTTAAAGAGATGTTCCAGATTCCCAGAATCAAGATACATCTTTGGGTAAGCCTGGAAAAATCCTTTGCAGGCTTTCTGTCTCTATACGTTACCCTGGCTGGTGGAATACAGATAAAATGCAAGTGTGGTATATATATGAATATAACCCATTCATAAATGTCACTGCTGTCTACAGTCGTCTTCAAGAAGACAAAGTTCTTTTCAGTTTCTGATCTCATGACCCAAATTTCAGGCCTTGAGAAAGCAGAGGGGATATTGCTAGACTGAGGATTCAGATTTAGAGGAGGTCGTGTCTTGTTCCATACTGATGATTGTTTATTTCCTCACTTTTCCTTGTCAGAGGAGGATGCTGAAACTAAATTTTAGCTATACAGAAAAACTGGGAGGCGGGAGTTTGAGCAAAGGAGCTGAGCTTTACAGTTATTTCATACAGTCTCCTCCAGGATACTTCTAGTTTGCAGAGAGAGATCCATTTTTGTCTGTAAGTTTTAAATCCAGGAATGACAGCTGCTAACATGACAATTGAGATTCCAATGGATTTGCTCAGCAGTGCATCACGAATCACTTGCTCTGGTTAATTTAGCACCTTCCCATGAATCAGAAAAGCAAGTGCAGCATCAATAAGTGATTGTACTGTGGAAGTAATGACCATCTCCAACTCAATGACCAGTTTCTCCAAGGCTGATTCAAAGCCTATGGAATCAAAAACTAAAGATTTAAGTGAGTTTTATGACAGATACTTCCAAGCCAGCTCCTGTCACAAAATTATGCAATATCCTTGTGAAGGAGGAAAAAATACAGAAAGACAAAAAGAGCAATGCACAATAAGCAGAATGAAAAAGAATATATGAAAAACACAGTTTAGCAAAGCTGATGATTAAGAGAGTACTAAAAGTAAATATTTTTCCTATTTTCCACTGATGTGAAAAAAAACACCGCCACTTGAGATGCTCCTAATTATAAACAACTATTGGAAACCATCCCAGGCATCCCAAGACATTCAGCCAATTTCCCATGGAATAACAGAATGCACATACATCATAAAGAGAAGCTTCAAATGTGAACTGGAAACCGAAGCTGACCCAAAGTTAAAAAAAAGGTGGACTTCCAAACACTACACAAACACCTTCAGGAACTAAGAAGCCTTTCTCCAGCTCTTGCTGGTATAATGAAACAGTAAAATGTTGACATACATAACATTACCCAGACTCTTTACTCTCCAAGCTTCCTTGTCAAGGCTTTTTGTCTCAGAGTATATCTATTAATTATAACCACAATTTGAAACAGAACATAATATGCAATAAGTTTTCTGGAGAACACAAATCCATCAAAAAGAATGGGAGGATTGAATATTTCATTTGATTCGTGGGGGATCATGGGAATGCTTGCATAAAAGGAGATGCATTCATTTTCTTACAGGAAGAGGTTACGAAAGAGGAAGTTGTACATCACTTCATAACTTTTCCCTAAATATAATATGTAATTTTTTTCCACTTAAATGTTCGAATTTATACACTTTCAAATTTTAGAAGTGTACTCTCATTACATTCATTACATTCATTATAAAATGTTTGTATACTGATAAGAAACAAATAAAAAAAAAAACCCTCAACAGATTAAATGATGAAGTCTTTAACTTTATGACTTGAATGACATTGATAGTATATCTAGTGTATTTTTCTGTCAAAAATGCAGAAAAATCAATATATACTTCTAGCTTCAGTGTAGGTTAAAGATATTCCTAGTACATATGAGAAATGCCCTCTATTTTAAATTCTTCCTGTACATCTCATCCAAAATATGAAATATGAGAAGCATTGCATTATTTAGGACTTCTGTACTATAAATATAATTTAATTAACATGTCACATGTTTCTGTTGCATTTACAGATGAGCACTTCTTCAAGAGTATCAGTTCCTTTTCCTCCTCACTACTATTATCAATAGATACACATTTTGCAGATGCCTAATTTTACACTCCAGTTAAAGCAATAATTGCTAGGAAAGACCTAGACTCAAAAATCAAGCACCAGAGAATCCCTGGCAAAGAAGCTAGGAAGTCACTCTTTGGAGATTTTGGATATCCAAGCAAACTTCTAAAAGTGAATTCATTTCAGACTTTTTCTAACAGAGCTTCAGATATCTAAAAGAAAATAAGCCTTGCAGAAACTTTTAATATAACACTGTCCTTTATTAAAACCAGGAGGGAACAGGGTTTCTTGTTTCACTTCAAATTTCAGAAAATGATCAGTCTGGAAATGTTAAGGTAACAATTAACAAAAAGTCACCTTCTGTGAAAGTTTTTCCCCATTACAAATGCTCTTACTCCACAGCATGTTTCTCTAACATACTGATGCACCTACCGTATTTTAATGTTCAGCTAAATTAGAACAAAGCTTACTGTAAAATAAATACAAAAGATGGCATTAATCTGACTTAATATAGACATTGCATGCCAGTGAATGACTGTACTCTCCCTTTATAGTCTGTAGAATCATTTCTGTTTTTCACTTCACCTCATCCTAAATGTAGCTCTATCATTTGCTCAAATTACTTTTTGCTCTAAAAGTAACCACTGCCTTCCAATGAGTCCACAGCATGTTAGCTGAAATGTGTACACTGAAAACACCTAACAGTCGATGAAGAAAATCTCAGTCAGATAAGCTGCAAAATATTCAGGTTGATTTGTCTGTCCCAAAAACTCATCTGTTTGGTAAAAGCCTGCTACCAGCTTGTCTATATCTGATACCTATATTCTACCATAGAGAGTGCAAAGTCTTATCTCTTTTTTTTCTCTTTCTCTTTCTCTTTCTCTTTCTCTTTCTCTTTCTCTTTCTCTTTCTCTTTCTCTTTCTCTTTCTCT
>JANHGO010003709.1:0-26480 GCA_024606505.1 Aquila spilogaster | reverse complement strand
GTTTTTATGATAAGGGTGATGTAGCACTGGCACAGGTTTCCCAGAGAGGTGGTGGATGCCCCGTCCCTGGAGACACTGAAACTCAGGCTGGACAGGGCTCTGAGCAACCTGATCTAGCTGTAGGTGTCCCCGTTCATTGTAGGGGAGTTAGACCAGATGACCCTTAAGGGTGCCTTCCAATTCAAACGATTCTATGATTAGTGTGCTGCAGCTCCAGAAGTTCATTGCAGTTACTCTATGTTAAGATGGGGAAAAAATGATTAAAACGTAATTAGCTGGGCATTCTTGAAAATATTAGTCATATAAAGGGTTCAAAAACACTACATATAGGGAATTTAAATCTATGTATGATCAACAAGAATAAAATAGCTGAAATGAGAGTTTGTGACAACCAGAGAAGACCTACTGACAGACTCATCTAGGACCTACATGAGCCTACAAGAAATGCTGGCCATGAGAACAGATTTTGGTTTCGGAGGAGCTGAATAATTAAAAAGACTCTCAAATTTCTTATCTGCTATCTTTTGTTCCTCTTTCTGTGTCAGAACTTCAAATACTTGGGTCTCCTCTCTCTCAATGTCTTCTGAAGTGATTTTTGTTTATTTCCTTGTGCACATACTGTGATGCACACCTTTATCCACCCTCTTCCTTTACCTCCCCTCCTTTTTTCTGGCATTCCTAATTCTTCAGTTAAACATGATTGAGTAAAAGAATTTCTCTTTCTACTGCCCAACCATGTCACTCCCCATGCCTCAAAATCCTCTTAGTGAATTTAATCCCTCCGCTTCTCCCACTTCTGTTAAATAGCTTTCTGTAGTTGCACTGAACTTTTGAAACTTTTATTTCAAAATCTGTACTGCTAAACTTTTTAAAGAGCAGTATTTTAATTGCTCCCTATGTGTCATCCACTTAACTCATCCCTAGCTTTGACTGTAAAGTCTTCGGGAAGAGTAACTGCCCTGCTATTCTACTTAAATGTTCTGAAAACTTGGGGTACTATAAACACAATCACAGCTATCTCAATTTAGCCAAATTGGCAGTGCAATCAAATTATTTGATCTAGATGGAAACACTGCTCAGTCTCTTTTCCATAATACTGGACCTCATGTTTAGCAGGTAGTAGATATTCCCACAGAGGGTGACAAGAGGTGGGTAACTGTACCAAGGTTGCAAGATTTGGATATCTGAACCCAGTTTTTAGCATCTATGAAAATCCACCACTCTAAAAGTGAGAGGTGGTACCTTTTCAGCAACACAGACTATGGTGAAAGCAGTTAACCCATTTCACTCTATCCTCTAAAACACCCATTCAGCTTCAAAATATTGGTCTTTATTTTAAGATGTTCAGTGACCTGAATTTTAAGAACTGCAGAGATCACATGAAACCTGCAGTCAGTGCTCTGACACAGCTGCAGTTGGTGTGCCAGAAGAAACAACAGAGCAGTAGAGGTGTGCAGGTGCTGTCACCCCCAGCGCTCAGTGGGTGGAACATTTAATGACACTTGTTAAAATACAGCTAATTTATATCTGCTTTAATGAGATAGAGAGTTGCCCAAGTGAAGAGGATCACTTTCAGAAAGAAAAAAACAACTTTCTCCCAGGGAAGGAGTTTAAGTGCCTGACCCAGAGGTTTTATTCCCTACATTTGATTTCAAAGTAGCAGCGGGTACAGAGCTTTAAGTAGTTAATTAACTACTGTTACTAACAGACAGCATACATTTATGATGCCAAATAGGCAAATAATGCAGCTCTAAACCTCACCTAGTAACACTGTTCAAAACATTTTATGTTTCAATACAAATTTGCATTAGCTACGAATTACTGATCACCTAATGAATTCCCAAAAGACACAACTTTGAATGAGTGGAAAAGATAACTTCACACAGATACTGTTACGTCTTATGCTCAGATTTAGAAGTGGCATCCAGCACATCTTTAAAGTTGCAGATTTGTCCCATCTTTCATTACCACTCCTTCAGCACTGCTGTTGGGTAAATATCCGATTTTCAAATGTATGTATTCTAAACAATATTTTATCCTATCTCTTAAAGCTACATTAAGTACCTAAAACTATTTTGAATCCTATGGGATTTATGATATTGATATCTTCCAACTATTAACACTGCAATTTAACTGAATAGTGTGACAATTTAGTTCATTAACATTTGAGATATGTTTCCTTACAAGTTCATTGCATGTGCAATGCAATGTACTGGTATTATGACCAAACGCTAAAGGCACCTCCCTGTTTCATCTCTTGAAATCTCTTTACCAGAGGCTCTACAATGACAGTTCCTCATTAACTTCACTTTCTATTATGTAGCCTATTTATATAGTTCTATTAAACTTCTCTTAAGTTCCTAATCAAAGAATGACTTCTGAAACTCAGCAGTAACCACAGATAATAACAGAGATAATAACATACTATTTCAGCACAATTTTTGACATAGTTTAATAAAGCAACAGTTCATTCTCTTAAGTCTCCTAAACAGTTTTACAAGCACAACGTGCTTAAAATCGTTCCAGGATGAGCAGTCGTTTCCCCAACAGTCATTTGTAATTATTTGACAACAATTCTGACAAATCTGAAGTTATATCATATCACAGCTCCTTCCAAATGTTTAGAAAACTGAGGAACAAAAAAAGATACTTGGTTTTCTTTCCCTTAAAATCATTTGGCTTTGCCCTCTTCTTATCACAGTCATCTGCATTTCTGTCATTTTGTTTCTAATTCTTTATAAACAATTTATAGAAGCAGAGCAATTCCCATGATCAGATTGTTAGATATAGGTACAGTCTTTTGTCCCCTGCTTAATCGCTATATTATACAAACCACAATCCTCTCACTCAATTTTTAAAACACGATTGTCGTCCATTAGAACACGTAACGGAAGGCACCCTGCATGGTTCAGATGATAAAGTTTCAGCATGCGGGACAAAGCGAAAGCTAAGCCAGGCTCTTCTGCCTGTTTTTTGCTTATGAAAATATCCCACTTAATTAAGGAGCTTCTTTTAATTTTCTGAATGAGCATAATATTGGCAAAAACAAATCAGGCCCCAGTCAAAACAAATAATCCCTTTGATTTACTCCTCTGCCTACTCTAGCTGGTAGAGTGTAATTCATTCTTGAAAGAATTTCGGTCCCCAAATCCCATACTGTGAGCGGCTTTCAGCCCCAGGAACAAAGTGAAGTGGGCTCTGTTTTTAGCTGGGAGGCTCAGTGATGTGGAGAGCTTTGGCAGGGCTACAAAGGCCCTGTAGAATGGAGGCAGTCTAAACAGATACGGCTGTTTGGTTTCTCTTCCGGAGCTGCTGAACACAGAAGGAAACTGTATGAACTGTGTTCATTTGCTCAAAATATCACAAAAAAGCACAGTTCATAATGAAGTCCACTTTCTGCTGACAAAAACACGCCATCCCTCAAAAAAACCCTATACAACAAGTGTGTACACAGAAAACCTCTGTGTGGCAAATGTTAAGCATTCTGTGCATACAAAGGAGCTTTAGCTGGGATTGCTGAGAGCTTAGAGGAAACGTGATCAAAACAAACAACACAAACCAAGTCAGGACATTAAAAAGCGGAATGCCTCCGATCGTTAAGCTCAGAGTATAGAAGAACAATTCTGAATTAGGCACTTAGTAGGAGTCCCACAATGCTTGACATAAATGCTAATCTGAGACACATAACACCTTAGTTCAGGGTGGGGGAATAAGTATGGACCAAAAACGCCTTTAAAGGCATTGCCAATGGAAGCACACTTGCCTCACAAGGGGTCTCATCCTGCTGCTTCCTGAGCTCCTACCTCAGCCCTGCCAATTCACGGAGCTGCTGCCCAAGCTGTGGGCTGCTCACAACCACCTCTGGAGCAGAACTCTTGCAGCTGGGGTTTGGGGAACGTCCACTTCTCTCTGTTCACAGAGTTCAGGTTCAACTTCACCAAGCTGATCCTGCAGGCTCGCTGTCAGAGTACAGTGCAGTGTGCGAGAGCATCCTAAGGCAATTTCAGAGCTACAATTGCATTGAAGAAGAAGGGCATGTCCTTCTTCAGCTGAATCACTTCTGGCATCATAATAAATCTGGTGCTACGTTAATGTTTCAATTCTGTATGATATGCCAAGCCTGCCTCTCCTAACCCACAGTAAAATGATTTATTCCATAAAAAAGGAGTACATTAGCTTCTCAAGTACAGAAAGTACTTAAAGTACTTCAAGTATTTAATTTCACTGTAAAAACCTCTTGTTGTTATTTTTTTCTTAGTAATACAGTTACAGTAAAAATGATTCCCTCCAAGCTACTAAACCTGTAGCTTATTAATCATTCTGTCTAGCCTGCTAACTGCTGCATAAAATGCACGAAATAAAAGTCACAAACTCTTTTTTTTCCCTTGAGCAATTATCCCTGGATACACAGCAATCCATTTACAGTATGCAGAAATTAGCTAGTGAAAGGATTATAACAATTTCTTTTATCTTTACAAGACTTATAGTTCCTGAGTGCAGTGTCACATATGCTTACAAGTAAGACAGTAAATCGAAAGCACCAAATCTACTTTCAGTTGCAGTGATTTTTGTTCATATAAGACAATGTAAAAAGCCAAAAACAGTGCCACAGGATTCAAAAGATGTCTATGCAGCTAAAAATTGAAAATTGGACGTTCGGTTCATGGAAGAAAATGCACTGTGCACAGTACCAGTAGCGGAGGTAAGGGAGAAATAACACGCCCCAACAAACAGAGCCTGATTCAGTCATGGCACACTGTCCTCCACCCCCCCTCCTTATAAGTCTTAACCAAAGTGCAGTTTGCAGATGTGGTTTTGGTTACTAGATGTAATTTTAAAAAACTCCGGGTTAGAATTTCAAGGAAAAGTTGGTTGTTCTTAGTTATTGTTCAAAAAATATGTGCTCAGGTCCACTCTGAGCTCTGACATTCACTGAATATCTTCCTGATTAGATCGCCAAGAACAATGTAACTCCAAACCCAATTATGTTACAGATACGTTATTTGTGCACTGTCACACCCAGAAACAAAGCATCTTACACAGCAAAAGTTTCCCACAAATTTTTCCATCTCTTAGAATAACTGAACTAAAATATTCCTATTTCAGTGAAGAACATGCATAACCAGGCAGTCAGATTCTTCCAAAAGCTGTGTATGCCAGGCTGTCAAACACAAAACTTTCAGCAACCAAAAAGAGGATTCAGCACATATGGCATCAATTTATTTATTTTTCTTAATAAACTCAGAATACTTCTTCCTTGGTACTTAAGGTCCCCTTCATCACTGTACCAACACATTCTCATGAATGCAAAAATAGAAACCTCTTCCTCCTATCCCTCTTCCTGATACCGTAAGTAAAGAAATAACCCTATTTGCACAGAGACGTGCTTAGTTGGGACAAGGAGTATGCAAGCAGAAAGGGAAAGCTGCAATCCTAATACATGGATATGAAGTCTGATTTTAATCTTGGAAGAATTTGCTTCGCCTATTTTCAGTTCCCGAGGCAGTTGTTTCCCACCTCTCCAATGGTTGACAACCTAATTGCAAAGGTTCTGAAGAATGTATTTAAAAATGTACAGTGGAGGCATGTCAGGCATTGAAATTAAGGTACTAGCATCAGATCTTAGTTCTGTATTCAGTAGGTAAGTACTGCAGTCAGCAGGAGACTGAAAGGGGAGCTCAGCACACAGACCGGTGCTATTTGGTGTTTGCTGAGTCTTTAAAGAGCCACTTAATTTCCAGGTTGTTTTCTTTTTTTTTCAAAGAGATCATTATGAGTCATAAATCTGGCCTATTGCATCATCTGACAAACTAAGTCTAAGCCAGTTTACTAGCATCATGAATATTTGGGCATCCAGGAGGACTAGAAAACCCAAGAGAACCCCTGGGCAAAGGGATGACTTCATCCCAGAGCAGAACTTATATGCTTGAACTGGGTTGTGCATGTGAATTCTCACAGGGATGACAACTCTGGGATGTATACCACCATGGACAAACATTTCTCTGCAGAAGGGCACGCACATGCCAGACTACTCCCCAGTTAGATTCATTTTCCAGTGCTTGACCAGTAATAGAATCACAAAATCAAAGAATGGCTCGGTTTGAAAGGGACCTTGAGGGTCATCAACTTCCAACCCCTCTGCCACAGGTAGGGTTGCCAGCCACTCGATCAAGTACTAGATCAGATTGCCCAGGGCCCCATTCAACCTGGCCTTGAACACCTCCAGGGATGGGGCATCCACAACCTCTCTGGGCAGCCTGTGCCAGCACCTCACAATGCTCTCAGTGAAAAACCTCCCCATCATCTAATCTAAGTCTTCTCTCCTTTAGTTGAAAACAGTTTTCTACTCATCCTATCACTATCTACCCTTGTAATAAGTTTTTCCCTCCTGTTTATAAACTCCTTTTTAATACTGAGGTCTCCCCACAGCCTTCTCTTTTCCAGACTGAACAAGAAGTGTTACTTCAGCCTGTCTTCATAAGGGAGGTATTCCAGCCCTTATCTTCATGACCCTACTCCTGACCCTCTCTAGAAGCTCCACATCTTTCCTGTGTTGGGGCACCAGACCTGGACACAGTACTCCAGATGGGGCCTCACAAGGGCAGAGTAGGGAGGGACAGTCCCCTCCCTCTCCCTGCCGCTGCCCCTCTTCTGATGCAGCCCAGGATAACATCGGCCTTCTGGGCTGCAAGCACAGACTGCTGGCTTATGTTAAGTTTTTCATCAACCAGGACCCCTAAGTCCTCCTCAACAGGACTACTCTCAGGAAGTTCTTCTCCCAGTCTGTATACATTTCTAGGATTAACCCAAGTGCAAAACCTTGCCCTTTGCTTTGTTGAATGGGTTCTGTTTACACAGGTTGATAGTGATAGGACAAGGGGGAATGGTTTTAAACTGAGACGGGAGATTTAAGTTGGATGTTAGGAGGAAGTTTTTCACTGGAACAGGTTGCCCAGAGAGGTTGTGGATGCCCCATCTCCGGAGGCATTCAAGGCAAGGCCGGATGTGGGGGGTTGAAACTAGATGATCTTTGAGGTCCTTTTCAAACCAGGCCATTTTATGATTCTATGAACCTCATTAGGTTCACATGGGCCCACCCTTCGAGTTTATCAAGGTCCCTCCAGATGTCATCCTTTCCTTTTGCTGTATCAACTACACCACTCAGCTTGGTGGCATCAGCAAAATTGCTGAGGGTGCACTCAATCCCATCATCTACGTCACTGATAAAGACATTAAAGATTACTGGTCCCAAGACAGACCTCTGGGGGACACTGCTCATCAAAGGACTCCACCAGGACACAGAGCCATTTACTGCAATCCTCTGGCTGTGATGTTCCAACCAATTCCTTATCCATCAAATAGTTCACCCTTCTCTCTCTCTCCAGTTTAGAGATAAGGATGTGGAAGGAAGCATGCACGTTAAATAAAACATGTTAACATGTTAAATAAAAAAATCTTTATTCATACCTTATCACAGTACCCCCTGGCCATCTACTAACAATGATAGGAAATACATGTCAAACTGGCACTCCTACCATTCTGTATCTATCATGTACTGTTTCTCCTTTAGTTTGTTACAAGGAGAGAAAAACATGTATTGGAATGTCTTCTTCTAGAAACTTCTGTTTACTTTTTTTTTGCTGGAGGAACAGCACTTGCAGATGTACATGTTACAGTATTCCATGGCAGAGATGGAGAGGTCAAAGGAAGTTGCCTTTCTCTGGAACAGAAGACCAGTGAAAGTCCTTATCTTCTAGAGAATTTAGTAAGTCTTGAAACAACTTTGAGAAATAATGTTTCCTACACTGGCTTCACCAGAATGTGGTTCACAGTACCAGAGGAGCCTACCTACTTACAGTCTTTATCCTGTATTTTCAGATACCAAAGCCCATAAAATGGAACAGCAGTAGTAAAGAATCAAAATATTGGACTAATGTCATCAATATAGGGTACATATCTTCAGTAGAAAACAAAATCACCAGATCTGCAGAATTTCTTTCATTCCCACCAGAACTATCCTCTGTCAAGTTCACCTTCCTCTAGTTGACCTTCTTTAATAAAGCAATCCCTTCTAAGCATAAGAGCTGTAGGATCTTGGTCCAACTGCCAAATGAAAGCATGAGAAAGAAAGAATATGAAGACTTTGTGAGATCTCCAGTTGAGTCCATGCTGTCCTAACAATTCACCTCTCAACTTTCTGAGGCTGTTTAAAAGTGAGAAGAGAGATGTGAACGGTGAGAGTTTGATCACTATTTATGAGGGTGCCTTAGAAACAACCCGAAGTATTTTAGTAGAGAACTCATGAAGACGTGAGTGTCATCTCTCCCTTAACATTGCAACAAAAGCAGCTCATCTTCTGACCTGAACAAGACAATGCCAGTTCTAGAACATTAAATTTGATCACGTGAAGTTGCAGTATCCTTTGTATAGTGTGTCTGTGAAAGTTCTTTGGAATGAGAAATTCAGCGGAGAGTAGCAGACATTCACTTTCTTTGGGTTTATTTTAGAACTTAAACAAGTGAGCAAGAAACTATTTTCTGAATACTTCTCTTTCCTATTTCCTTTCAACACATAAATCAGAATTGAGGTAACAGCGCTGGGTAGGAGAGGCCACCTCTGTAGGTCACTTCAAAATCTGAGAGCAATTACTTTGCATTCGTAACTGAAACAAATGATCCTCACATGACTAACACTGCCACATCAAGTGGTACACTGAAGAGGAAAAAACTCTTTAGAAACAATTGCAAAAACTCTGACCTTCAACCACCTTCAGTTTTCCCTCAGATTTGTCCTTGCAGAGTCGGAATTCCCAGCACAAAGCAGCAGCACTGGGGGGAGCGCATGCAGGACACACGTGGGCATTCAGCAGGACAATGGCAAAGCAGGCCTACGGTTACTGCTTCACAACAGCACATGGTGCTGACAGCAAACACAGAACGAGTATTTCAACACAACTCCCTCATGCTGTATACTCACTCAAAAACATGCTCCTGCTGGCACAGAAAATGACGGCCTATTCATGGCTGAACCACAGAGCTGTAGGTCACAGTCTTCAGGCCTGCAGTCACATCCTTCCTCATCCCTAAACTGCACTTCACTACAGGGCATCTCATTTCATCCACCACCAAAAAGGTTTTAATCATTTGCCACTTTGCAGGCCACAGTGCAAGAATCTTGCTGCAGCACACAGCTAAAAAACGATCCCTGCACACGGTTTCAAACAAATGTGAGAAAGAGGGAAGGCTACCTACCCCACTTCAAAAGGGAACTGCAGTAATTCAGCTGGCCAGGATCAAGTCTGGGGGAAGGCTGTTGATTTACTACGATACGATGAGAGGGGATGGGAGCTAGAAATTTGGCATCCATACTGCTGCAGACTTCCCACTGCAGTTCATTATCTGTTGTGGGTGTATTGTTCCAACTGTGAAGGTTGTATCAGGTCAAAGACTGAAACAGTAGGCCACATTGTAGTGCCCTGAGTTCCCATTTGCCTTGCTTTTGTAGATTTGTAATAAGGTAGGTTACATAGAGAGTTCTTTTATTCACCGCAATTAAATATTTTTGTGCCCTTATGAACATGAAGAGGTGACACAGAACTATCTCATTCTTTTACTCATGATCTGAGTCAATTTTACTTTTTGTGCTACCATTTCTCCTTCATTTTCACTCTTTCCAAAAAGCATTAAAATGGAATGTAATAAAACTCTCTTAAAAAGGCTACTAACTTCCAGATCCCTTCTCCAAAGTTCAAGGACGTTTGTAATACACATTTCAGATTTACCACTATTTTTTTTTCGTATTGAACCCATGTTGATACACACATTCAATCAATGCCAATTTCACTTGCAGAACAAAACCTTTAAAGATGCATGTTTGCTAAAACTGCAGCAGAAAATCATTTTCCTTTCTTCTAAAGGCAAAAGTTTTGATTAATTCTGAAGCTCTGGAGAGATAATGAACAGAGCTCTGAAAACAGAGGATTTCTTCACGTAGCACTGTCTAGAGAGCCTCAAATGAACCGAGGTTACTTAATAATTTGGTAACTAAATCAGTTTTAAAGCAATTGTGCAAATGTTTAAGATAAACAATTTTTGTAGAGTGTTATCTGATAAGAGTTCATAACTGCAGTTGATTCACCAAAGAAGAGGAACAAAGACAACTCCTATTCTACACCACAGGAGATGGATACTTTGAGTTACATGATAGGAAAGACCACATTACCTACTGTCATTACATTCATATCCCAGGTCAACGTTGCATCCAAACAGCAACAAGCTTCCTTTGCTCATGTCACTACAGCTAATTTCTCGTTCCAAGTGGTTCAACATCCCAGCTGTAAATTGATATTAGCAATTATGATCCACATTACAATTAAATGTGTGGTTTCAGATAAACGAAAGGAAAAAAAAGATCAGTTTTCTGCTTTAAAGATTCATCAAGAGATTTTACAGTGCTCAAAGAAGAAAAACGAACTTATTGAAAATACGCTAGTATCTTTTCATACCACCCTGAGAGAAGAAGCTCTTATCTATTTCTAAGACGCACATTTAAATGAAAACGCAATTATACGCAAAAAAGATTCTTCAAAAACACACCAAAAAACCCACCCATATTTACAACAGTTAAAATGATTTCAATAGCACTGGGTTTAAACATCTAAAATTACTGCAATTAGCTGTTCTTCCTTCAACTTCTTGGTGGCTTTGGAAGATCATCTTAATTAAATGCAGTAAGTGATTCTCTGTTAAGCACGGAATGGTTTTGTTGGGATTTCTAGTTGATTTTTCTTTAAATATAATTTTTTCCTCATTGGGAAACAAAACCGTATTATCTTTGTGCTTTCAACAGGAACTTGGATTTCTTGAACAAAATCAAATATAGCAGCAAATGATTTGACAGACATGCAAATTACATATTTTTCCATCTGTATGCTACTGCCTGGATTATTGGCTGTATCTTAAATTGCTAACATTCATGCTTTATGACATTGCAAAATCCTATGCTTACAGGTCACTAAACCAGCCTTAAATGTGCTGCGTAGACAGTTAGACAAACAAAGCTTTTGCAGCAATTACAGCATGCCAAATAATCAGATGCTCTCTCCACAGCCTGAGCCTTTGGCACTCGTGAAAGACTGTCAAATGTCTTCAATTGCTTCTGTACAAACACCTTCTCCAAGTGCCATCTTCCAGTCCCTAATTTGTGGATCTGCCTAAAACAAGCTTGTTTACATGGCAGGACACACATTTCCAGGGAAAAGCTGGATGTCACCTCTTTACTTTCATGCCACAAGTTTTACCATGTCTACTCAATCCTAAACACATCACAACTGTGCTCAGCAAACAGGGCAAGTATCCTACTATGAGCCACTCTACCAGTGGTACACTGTACATTCAATTTCTTCCTCCTTAAGGCAAGTAGATCACATTTCTTGCTTAGTATTCATGATCTCTACCAATTTGTCATGATTATTCAGAATCTCCATTTTGTCCTACAGAGTACTTAGTACTTTATCTTTGTGACCCTGGTAACACTTAACATCACATTCTTTCTTTCCTTCATGTTGCTCCAGACATCACCAGATATGGAGGGTCGCACAGAGAACATCCCCTTGTTCTTAATTTACAGAAAGATCTGATACAGGTCAATAGAGGCACCTGTTAGCCATTGCTGACTTTCTGCAACAAATAATCTCAGCCATTCTGAAAGGCTTGCTGGTTATTTTACAAAAATGAGGAGGGCAGTTATGCTGCTCTCTAACTGCAAATTGAGTGTCTTATAACGTCCACATACAAAGGACATAAAGCATTATATATTTTAATATGATGTAGAACATTATCAACACCAAATTTACCGAGCTTTAGACATTCTATCAAAGCCAGCTTATTTATATTTCTTTACACTTAACTTTGTCTCTTCCCTGAAATTCAGCATTTGAATTTGTGTAGGCAATTTTAAATTAAACGACCAAATTAATCAATCAAAAAGTCAATGCACCATACTTGGCGGTAAGAGTACAATCCAATCATCTTGTCTAACTTATTTGAAGGTTGGAAACTCTAATGAATGAGAAAAAAAAATAATCTTCAGACTTGTGCTTGCTATAAATAGGCTTATTAACTATAGACTATTTATACGCATGGTGTAACAGCTGCAGACTTCTAGAAAGACTTGCTGAACAACCTGCAGAATGTGTTAAGAGACCGTCAAATGTAGTATCAGCTGAGCATTAATTCCAGTTAAGTGAGCAGATCCTTGCAGCACTTTAGCATATAAACTGAAGTCAGTGGACTTCAGGCAAAAGCAAAGAATACAAATCCAAGATATTTAAATCTCTGACTTGAGGTTTGCAATGCCAAGTAACAAAATCAAACAAGCAAACAGACCACAAGTTGTACTATCGTCTTGTAAGATAAGACAGAGAGAAACATACTTGCCAACAGTTCAAGATTGTGTCTTTCCTTTCCTTCACAAAGAGTAACATTATCTCAAGTCCTCTTCCCTATGATTTGGAAGGGGAAAAAGGAGTGAGGACATCACATTTTAGCGCTCAATTATCACTGTTGGCAAGAAGCTGGGTGACAGACGTTTCCCATTTGGAATGGCAGAACATGCTCTACTCTGCTGAGCAGCACATCACAGAAGAAGGTGTTCTGTAACTGTAGTTCATATTTATAGCTTACAGCAACAAATTCCATTAGAATGAAGGAATATTATTTCACGAAACAACTTCTCTCACAAGCAATACATTAAACTTGGCATGTGTAAAGGATGAGAGAAATCTTTGTCCAGTTGACATCACTAAAAGCACAAACTAAACCCAATGATCATTAGATCAGGCAAACAATTAAAAAAAAAAAGCCCAGAATTTTAAATAATACAGAAGTACTGAGACAGCATTAACATCCCTCCCTGCTGAGCTAAGGAAAATCCTACTTCTTGCGTACCAGCAGCTGAGGAAAAAACACTGATTTGGTGCAATTTCTAAAGCAGTATAGTTCACAGAATATTGTTTCATCTTACATCATGGTATTATTCCATTCTCCACCCCGTATATGACAATTTATGTATGATTAGATGAAATGACATATTGGCTAGGGGGTGGGAGTTAAGCAGTGTATATCAGGCCGTTGTACACTGTTCTTGAGACTAATATTTCACAAATGTGGTTGTAAATTCCAATACTGAAATGGAATTCAGATGTTGAGGGACTGTGCAACTACCAGAAGAATAACCATTTCAGTTTTTCTTTTGTTCGAGTCTGTAAACCAAGTCTATGGAATAAATGACAGAATAAAAACCAATGGGGAAAGCAAACGCAGATTGTGAGAAACATACTTTTCAGCACATCTAAAGAAGCAAACTTACAGAACCTGTAGTGCAACGTAAATTTTCTGTCAAAGGTCCTTTAATAGACCCTTTGCTTTTTTCCACTTCAATTTAAAAGTGTAACATGAAGAATGGGAACTCCTGGAATTTGTACACTACAGATAAATTTCAAACTATCAATATTTCCACTAAAAAAAAAGAAAAAAAATATGGAAGTAAAGATAAAGATACAATAAAAACTGGACATTTCGTTTGTATTTAAGAAGTCAAAACAGTGCTGTATTGTCTTAGGTGTTTTTTTCATTAATTTATACGTTTACACTTCAGTTTCTAGTTTCTGCACTGTCAGTGTAGGATCTCAGTCCTAAACACATACAGTAGTTGAACTTTTCTGATCAGTTTGACTGAAAAGAGTCAGAATGACAGAATGGCTGAGGCTGGCAGGGCACTCTGAGATATCTGGCCCACCCCTGCTCCAGCAGGGACACCCAGAGAGGGGGGCCCAGGCCCATGGCCAGGCGGCTTCTCAGCATCCCCAAGGAGGAGACCCCACAGCCTCTGGGCATCCTGTGCCAGTGCTCCGGCACCTCACAGCACAGCAGTGCTGCCTGGTGCTCAGAGGGAGCCCCTGTACTCCAATTTGTGCCCATGGCCTCTTGCCCTGGTGCTGGGCACCATTGCAAGGAGACTCGCTCCATCCTCTTGGCACCCTCCCTTCAGGTGTTTATGTAGAGTGATGAGATCCCCTAGAGCCCTCTCTTTTCCAGGCTGAGCAGGCCCAGCTCTCTCAGCCTGTCCTCACCGGAGAGGTGCTCCAGGCTCTGCAGCATTTTGGTGGCCCTGTGTTGGACTCTTTCCAGTATATCCAGGTCACACAGAGGGGAGGGGCAGAACTGGACGAAGCACTTCAGGTGCAACCTCAGCAGGGCTGAGTAGAAGGGCAGGATGACTTCCCTTGATCTGCCTAATACAGCCAGAATACCATTGGCCTTCTTAGGAGCAAGGGCATGTTGCTGGCTCATGTTCAACTTGGTGTCCACCAGGACCTCCATGCCCTTTTCTGCAGAGCTGCTCCCAGTTGGGTGCCCCCAGCAGGTGCTGGTTCCTGGGACTGTTTCTCCCCAGCTGCAGGGCTTTGCACTTCTCCTTACTGAACTTCATGAGGTTCCTGTCAGCCCATTTCTCCAGCCTGCTGAGGTCCCTCGGGATGGCAGCACAGCCCTATTGCGTATTCGTCACTTCACCCTGTTCTGTATCACCAGAAAACATGTTGAAGGTGCACTCCGCCCCATCGTCCAGATCTTTAATGAAGATGTTAAAGAGGACTGGACCCAGTATTGAGACCTGAAGAACTACACTAGTTATAGATCTTCAACTACACTTTGCATCACTGTCCACTTATCACCACCACCCTGTAGGTCCCGCTATTCAATTCACCTCACTGCCCATCCAGTCCATACAGCAACAGCCTCTCTCTATTGGGATCAGGTGTATAGTGCCAAAGGCCTTAATGAGTATTCCCTGCTCTCCTCTCATCCATCAGGTTGGTCATTTAATAACAGGAACTTATCAGATTGGTCAAGCATGAGTTCCCCTTGTTGAATCCATGCTGACTACGCCTGATCATTTTCTTGCCCTTCAAGTGACTGGAATTGTTTTCCAGGATGAGCTATTCTATCTACCACATTCCTAGGGATGAAGGTGAAGCTGACCAGCCTGAAGTTCATTGGGTCCTCCTTCTTGTGCTTCTTGAATATACAAGTGATACTGACTTTCCTCTGGTCTTTAGGCACTTCTCCCAGCTACCGTGACCAATTAAGGATTATCGAGAGTGGCACTGCAATGACATCTGCTAGTTCTCTCAGCACTCATACATGCATCCCATCAGGAATAACATTTTATTAACAATCATTTTAAACAAACCTTTCTGGTATCATGTGCTTTACAATTTATGTTGCTTTGCCAAACTACAATAAATACTTCTGAATCACTGTGACTACAATTTACAATTACGTTGCAGTGAAAAACAGAAAGGCCTTTAAGGTCTTAGAAGTCTAAGGGACTCTTTTTAGACTGGTGAAAATGTATAAAAACTGTGTAACAATGGTAAAAAGTGAAAAGAATGAACGATACAATGATATCAAAGTTTTGAAGAATATACTAATGAGGCAAACCAAGGAGTTGAGCCTAACTGTCTTAGAAATCACAGTAACTGCGGTGAGCCCCATCATTTTTACCAACTCACTCCACATCTTGTTCTCCAAGCAGAAGTACAAAGCATGAAATCATAACAAATGAATTCACAGTATGTGGAGTCTACCCACATTTTTGCTGCTGGTTCAGTATTTCTCAAGAATACCATCTTTCTGACCATTAAAACTACTAACTGCTATATATTTGAGTAATGGTTTCTCTCAGTTGCTACAACCACAAGCTTCTTGCCATAACATCTATACTATTTAGTTTCTATGCAGTTGAATCACTTTTGTCAATATTTCAGTGTGACTGACCAAGTCAAGTTCTTTTCCCCTTTCACCTCAGCTCCAGCCTTCACTCCTTTTAGTTTCCCTTCTACTCCTGTAATCAAATCTTTCTCCACATTGGTCCTATTTGTTGGAATCTCTGAATCTGTACCAAATGGATCTCTACATCCAACCCACATGCTCTTAGACATGTCATTTTCCATTAAACTTGCATGAAAATATGTATTTTTTTTAACACTGCATTCATCTCCTGGACCGCAAACTCACAAACTGTCTTGGTAGTTCTTCTGTTGGACAAAGTCTAACATATAGTCTGCACCTAACAAATAAAAGCATGCTACTACAGCTATTTGACTTCTACTGTGCTGAACAGATGTTTTTACACTAATCCTTGATACCTGGCAGTAGCATTTCTGGCACCTACTTATTCAGAATGAAAAGTACAATATAGTTTCTTTCCTCCTTCTTCCTCAGTATTGTGGTTTCTTACTTCATGCTTTAGGCAACTACTACATCTGCCAAACCGAGAACTACCCTACTCTTGTGTATTAGAATGCAAGAAGGATCCAGTTCAATTTGAGAAGATATCTTTTTCAACGTGGAAAAAAAATGCTTCAACAATCATTCTGTAAACCCTGTGTGTATTTGTAAATTATTACTGAAATAAAATCCCACAGTAATTCTTCAAACTACTGTGTGGGAGTAGAGACAAAGGAATGAGTGGGAAGAAAAAATATTACAGTGTATCTGCTTATATTGGTATCATCAAAAGGACTACAAAACTGTGTGCTTAGATACATTCGCCAGCAAACTAACTGTTCCATTGTCATTTCCAGTGTCACAAATACTAGTTGCAGTTTAGGAAGTGAAGTAGGTAAAACCCAATATTCAGAAGATAGCCCTCATCCCTGGTCACTGTCATCCTGGCACTTAAGTAACCTAAAACACAACCAGTTGCTTGCCAGCAGGTTGAATCACCCCACTTGAAAGAGGTGCAGCTCCCATTGGACACTAGGCAGGGAAGGCAGCTAAAGATGACATTTTTACCTCACTCCACAGTGGCTCATACACACTGACAGCTCCTGTGCTTCAGTTGGCAAGAGGAGAATCCTTTTACAGACCTGATGTCTTGCTTGCACCCCATGGAGCTCATCCCTTGCTTCTGTTCTTGCATCATCAAGCTGAGAGACACAAGAGCTGGAGACCTCTCAGATCAGCAGAAATGGCTGAGCAAGCCCTTTGCCTATTCTCTGCTGCCCATCTGTAGATACAGTCTTGTCATTTTGATAACATCTGAACATTACAAACATCATGTTACTAGTGTACCTTAGCCAATGCCTTCCAGCAAAACTATCAGAAGCGTCATTTAAAACAAAAATCTTTCTTCCATAAATATGCACTCATTCCACTGATATTTCAGACACCATCAAAGCAGTACAGTGCTTTTTGACCGTTGCCCACTGCATACATCTAAATCACCTATAAGATGGATTTGTTGCATACACAGATACTGCGATTTATTTAAAAAAAGAAAGCCCACTTGAGAACTCACAGGTCACTCAGAATCTTAAGGAAAACTACTGCCAAGTTCTGCCCCAGAAGAATTAAATGCCTTCAGTCAGCTCTTGGGTTTTTAATGAGCAGTTCAAGTTTTAGAGGAACTGCCAAGCTCTACACACCACAAAATTTAGCGTGCACTTTGGACTGAAAATGCCGTTTGCAGACTGGAAAAAAAGAATAACAAAAAGCAACAAAACTGTCAAGTTAAAAGAAAAGTTTTCCTCCATATCAGTTTCATATTAATTTGACTGTTTTAATCATGACAAAACCTCTGTTTAAGAACAAACTATGGCAATACCCTGACTCCCACAAGGCACATCATAAAAACCATCCTCCAAGTAATAATACAAAGTCCTATTACTAATAAAGCACACACACACAAGTACACTGGGTGAAAAAGAAACCAGAGAGAGAGTGAAGAAAGAACACACACTGTTAGGAAATATTTTATTTTCTTTGAAATTCTGGGGTCCATTTTTGCTGAAAGAAATAGTATCCTTTCTCCTTCTTTCCCATCAGTCTGTTACTGTGACGTCATGGGCAGGCACTTCGGAAAACCTAATCTCCATAATCATCTCCTCAATTCTAAGAGTAGCTGTGACAAGCATCAGCTTACAGTCACACAAGTCAACCTCACAAAAGGCACTTACAAACCCTCCAACATTTTGAAATGAATAGCAAAACAATCCACATGGAGTAAATGTGCTAATGGAGCCATAATGTGATGGCACCAGGCTCTTAAAACATCTCTGCTCAAAACTCCATTGTATGCATGGTTTAGTTTGAACATAGGGATATCTGGATGCCACATCAAAGGACTAATGGATAGACATTTTGTTAACATATGTAGAACTGATGCCAGGCCATAAAACAACATTGTACTGAGTATTACACATCTTCAGAGAAGCCCTTTTTTCCCTGATACATTTTTTGCAGGCGGAGGAGGGGGTCTACAAATTACTTCTTTTCTTATGTGCATGAACGCTTAGCAGACTCAGAAGCCTGGACATTTTTATGCTCTCTTGTTCCCTGGAGTTTTGCCCAGTATCACAAATTCCAAGAGAGGGTTGATTTTTGAAATAGGGAAAGGAAGAAGAATGTAAAAGCAAATAAGCTGCCTTTTCCTTTGTAGAACAGATTCTGTTACATCAATCACAGATTGGTAAAGAACTTCACAATCTATTACCTTAGCATCTCTGTTTCTCAGGTCACTCCTAGGACTGCTACTTTCAAAGTGGCATCCAAACTTGGCTCAGAGCTACAGTACATTCTTTAACGGTCTTTTATGCCTGTGGTGTTCAAAACAGAGTCACTTTTCAAATGGTACTTTTTGTAGATATGGCACTCCATAAAAACAGGAGGCAAAAAAGCAGTGTAGAGTGAATTCCTGGAACAGCTATTCAGGATTCTACAAAAGCCACTTATAAGCCTCTCTGTTTGTGCTCTACAGTATTTATGCTAGATCATAGAATAATGAGCAATCATTAAATGTATGTACTTTGTAAGGCACTTAGGAAACTGTTTTCCCATCACTTATTAAGTGTAAAGTAAGTAAAACAGCACTGCACACCAAGAAATATGCAGTATGGAAAGATACTGAAAGTCAGGATTACAGAAGAATTATATCTATATCCGCTTTGATACCTTTGCAGTTAATCAAATATTTTGCAGTTCCGTGTTTGGCATATCAGGTACATTGAAGCCAGACTAGTAAGAAACAGACACTATACGTAGCACTTCCCCAGAGATGGGAATGGTTGCTTCTGCACTTTAAGACCAATCATACTACATCTGTATTAAAATGAAAAGACAAACATGTTTTACTGCCAGCTCTGCCTGAATTTCAAATGAAAACCACATCAGTTAACTTGTGAATTTCTCAGTCAGTCAGTCTCCAGTGTCAGTTTACACAGTTTATATAAAACAACTCACCAGTACACAATGCAGTACAAAAGGATGCTAACAGTATCATCCCAGGATCAACAACATGCTTCAAAAACCCCCTCTCCAAAACAAAAGTCAGGAAAGGACTGCAAATATCTCCACTCTGCAATAGCCTGGAACTCAGCAGGCTCTGATGCCATATTTTTTTCATTTAACAAACTCTTTGACTCAACCGTCGAGAGTCATAGAGGCTGAAATATATTAAGTCCCACAGCCCACAAGTTTTCCACTCTCACTGCTGTCCTAAGCACCGTGGGAATGTGATTCCAAGCTCAGGATGGCTGCCAGGGCATCAAGTCATAGCATGTTTGGTCCCACTACTTCCTACCTACTTATATGTGGAAAAGCTTGATCTTGAATTCATTATCTTGTGGGCACAGCCTCACCTCCTTTGGGCATTTAAAGGGATTTGGGCTTCAGGAGGAACTAAGCAAGCACCTGAGGAGTGACAGTGACGATGCCAGATGTCTCTGGATGCATCTGCTCAGAACATGCGGTCATGTCCGCTGAGACTTCAGCAAGGACGCTGTATGGGAGAGCCGCACCTCCCAGGCTTAGAAGGGGTAACACAAGAGAAAACAGAACAGGGACACACTGGACTTCACTGGCAGCATGATAAAGCACATTTACCTTTACTGTTCAGATCTTTTCTATCCCACTTAAAAACTTAGTAGTGCAAAGTTGCAACTCAGGGTAGGTTTCAAAGTACACTTATCTTCCTTGGAGCAATTGATGTCAAAGAATTTGTTTACTGCTACAGTCTGGCCAAAGCAAGAGGATAGATCCAAACAGAAGAAATATCACTGGGTTAACTGTTCAAACAACTGTTACTGGGTGCATGGAGGTCTGCACCCACGTCACATCACTTGTTTTTGAAGGTTCATGCATGAGCTTGATGCTTCACAAAGCACTAATTATATTGCTTGTATTGCTTTAAGTTATTCAGAAATGTAAATGTATTAAAGCTAAGTATGGGAGCCTAACTAAAGGTTTGCGAGTTCAACAATTCTATCAGTTGTCATGACATCAAACACCCCTTGCAAAAGGAAAACAAAGCACTTGTAGGAAAACACACCAAAAGTATTTCAACTAATATACTTTCTAATTTTACTTGTTTTTTTTTTGACTCCTCCATTGCTACATGCGTGAATCCACATGAAAAAATGACTTAAAAAGGAGGCTCTGAACTGGACGTGCTGCAAGGGTGATCAATGGTCGAGTAATAATAATCAACGCTGCTTGCAACAGATAGAGCTTTTAGACAATAATGGTTTCGGTCTTGGCGATTACTTTTAACAAACATGCTAAAATCTCAGAGGAGGAATGAATGAATTATTATTATTTATAAACCAGGCAGTATATTAAATTCTAGTAAATACATAGACAAGTACAGGCATTCCTAACACAGTTATATCTAGAACTGTGTCACTTCTCACCAGACTTCATCTGTATTCCACAGTGACCCTCATTTTCAATTCCGTTCCAGCTTTTTAACTTATAATTAGTGGCAATGTCTGTGATCGGTTACGTTTCACAGGCTTCAGCCTAATTTAAATGTACGGCTTTAGACCTCTGTCATAGCTATACCACTCGCTGCTGATTTCTCACCCAGAGTTCAGAGATCCAGATTTGCCTTTGTTTCAGTTCAAACCTCAAACTAAAATTTTAGCCCACGGGAAACAGCACCTTTCTCTTCCAATGGGCTTGTATTGCATTTTCAAACACTTTGGCATAAAAAGCACTGCAAGAATTTGGGTCTGCGATGTATTTTATTGCCTGAATAGTTAGATTTTTCTGGATAACAAAGTCGAATTAGCATAGTGAAGCATCTATTAAGCTTCCAGGAACTGAGTACTAAAAAACCTAAACATTCACTTGTTTTATTTTTCTGTTTCTTGGTTACTTTTTCAAAGTGTGTACACTACTACTACCATTAACATCAGCAGGGGGTTTGTAAATAAGTCTTTATCCAGTGTTTCAAAAACCTGAGCTTTCTGGGGTAAGAAGAGATCGCAATCCATTTCTTTACTTAAAGACACAGAGCAGGATAGCAAAGAGCATTTGAAAGCATACTTGAAGGATATATTTGGACATTTTATAACCCAGGTTGAAATGCCACAATTTTGAAATCCACCGAACATAACTCAGGAAGGATAGCATATTAGCTTATTAGCACATTACTACCTCTTTGGATGACATGTACTTAAATTATTTCATAGATCTGGGCACTGTCTTTAACTCAGTACATCCGTTATGAACCTAAACTCATAGCTGGTGGTATGTAAACCAATCAGCCACAACAGTCATTACTTTTCTTCTCACCCAATGATCACGTTTCAGAAATTGTATATTTGTACTAATACTGAGGATCTGAGACATCAAAAGCCAAAGCTACGGAACTTCTGTCTTGGAACAGATAACATCTTGTAACAATTATGGCTGGTTTATCCACTGAAGATAGGAAACTACGATGTTTAAAAACAATCATGGCTCAGAAGATGTACTTCAGAAGCAATTTCTACTGCTGCTGCAAGTGAGGTTGCATCAATGTTTTCATGAAAGAACATACTGCTAGAAAATTCATTCTATGTTGTAAGCCAACATAGAAGACCTTATGCTAGGCATAAGTCCTCCAGCTCTACAAATGCAGTTTGTATGATTCTTGGCTAAGAAGTTGGAAGAAAACATAGAATGTCTTGAAATTGAAATCATTTTGGATCAACCAGTGTTCAAACAGAGCTTGCAGCTACTTTTTAGTGTAGACAGTTCATTCCTCTAAACAGACACACATACAATTTCAGCTAAATGCAGTAATGTTCTGTACAAATAAAATAAATTAAGAAATAATAATTTAAGAAGATAAACTGACATCCTATATTCATTTCACTGTTAAGGAAATCTCAAGGAAACAGTTTTATTTCCAGATAGCAGAACATGCTTTATTTGGCTGATGAAGAAACTGCTTGCAGATTACTAATAGAACAATAAGCAAATTCCAAGCACAAATCCTCCTGGTAACCATAACTTTAACTTATCATTTAAAATAATAATTGCATTGTTGCAGTGCTAGGATTTCACTTCTGCTTGCATACATGCTCTGTGGTATCTGTGCAGATGGCACTACTTAATACAAGCTTTAAGCTTCGGGAACAAAGCAGGATGTCACATTGTGCACAATTTAGTTGAATTTCCTGTTCCTAAAACACAGCAGTGCTTATAGTCTTGTAAAATAGTACATCAGCATATCCCAGTACATTACAAATGAGCCAAGTGGTTTCAATCCCGCTACATGGAAAACAACAAAATGCCAACAAGTCTAAAATGAGGAAGAACAGATGATCAAGAGATACTCCTTTGAAGGGTATCTTATGAATGGATGTTCTTTGGGGTTTTCTTTACATTTTTAAGAGCAAAATAACTTTATTTTTGTGTATTTTCACTCACCTGCTCTGGGTACTTGCTTCCAACTATTTCTGCCACCGTGTTAAAAGAAGTAGAGTCTGGATAGGTCCTGGCTTCCATCTTCAGGTACACAATGATCTTGGTGCCTCGGAAAGACATCCGTGACATCATTTCAGCATCTTCCACAGAGATGCAAGCAGTGGGAATCTGGGGTACACCAGACTGATAGTTCTGCCAGCCAGTATGTGGGCTATAGGGAAGAAAAAATAAAACAGTGTTAACAACTTAGCTTGCAAGTTATTATCACCATTACAGAATTATTAAAAAGAACACTCTCACTGCCATCCCCAGCACACTGTCAAAAGGAAAATATTAGTTACACTGGAATAAATCTTTCTAGAAAATAGCTCAAGCGGTTTTATACTAATCAGTATATCTGCCTGTCACCATTCCTGGGAAGTTATTCTGTGTCAGCACAATTTAGGTGCTCTGACATTACAGTAGTAAATCCTTCGATACCACATTTTGCTGCTTCATCAGGAAGAAAAACAATGAAAAGTCAGTAAGCGCATCTCTTTTTCCCGTGACAAGTAACAAAAATAAAATTCACTACTTCTCCTATTTCAACATCAGAGCGGCTGTCAAAATCACATCTATTTTGAAAAGCACCAATAAGAGAGACTTCAGAAAGACAATGAAACCTTAAACAAAATGCACATTTACTCATTCTCAATATGCTATGTAAAGCACATGTTCCCCTTCCAGAAGCTCTTTCTGTGCTACCTGAAGTGAGTGACTCCACGTTGGGCATCACAGATTGCTAAAAGTTAACGGACAAGTTCCTTAACAAGTTCCTTCAACATTTTTTTTTTCCCAATTAGGCCATTATTTATCTTATTTTCTGGTGCCTTGGTTGAGATCTTTGCATCAGACCTGCAGAAAAACTGCATGCAGAAACAGAAGAGAAATCAGGAACTAGATGTATGCCCAAGTTTGAAAATACTCCTGATATTAAAACAGCCATTTTCTTTATTTCCCATTCATTAAGTGGTAGCAACACCACTCCTTGCTTCAGAGACTATGAGTCAATGCACACCTCAGGACCATTTTGATATCACAGTACTGACAGGAAATTGACTGTTACACAATTACACGTCCTAAATCCCAAAGTAAGCTTAGAACTGCACACTGAAATATCAGGGCAAAACTCTGCACGAGCTGCTCTTCAGTACTGGCCATCCTCTGCACTGAGATTTTATGCTGAAATAATACTGGTACATCTCCCACCAGATTTTTCTCCCTTCATTTCAGGTTTACTTTGTAATTCCTGTGTTTCAGACACTGATCAAGAGAGGCATTTCCAATATACATACAATTCTCAGTCATGTAAAAGCTTCCTCAATACTCATGAATATATTATTTATCTCAGTTACTAAATAGTGACTTTATTAGTTCACTAATGCCTGTGAATGAAGAAATCTCTAAAACTAAACCATTTTTTTTTACCTACACATTACCATATAAAGAATGGCTGAAGTTGAAGCTTTGAGGCCAGATTATAGACATTCCTCACACTAGCTTAAATTATCCACATATGTGTTAAATCACAGAATGGCTGAGGTTGGCAGGTACCTCTGAAACCGTCTAGTCCACGTTCTCTCCAGCAGAGACATTCGTAGCTGCCTGCCCAAGGCTACATCCTGTACGTGACAATCTTCACCCATAAGCCTACTTACAGCAGTAGACACATATTTATACAAAATCTGTCTTTTTTAAGTCTTCCAATTTGGAAAAATACATTTGAGATATTCCTGAAGATGTGTGGAGAGATTCACTTTCTAGAGATATAGATTAGATAAAATGGGAGAAATTATTCAGTTCTAGTTCTTTAGAGTAAATCCCTTTCATCTCAACAACACTAAGATGTATCATAGTCCATTACACAACCAGAAGACTAGATATATAAAAGCATTTATTTGAAAATAAATACTAAAAGTCATTTACACAGCTTCCATGGGAGCTGCTTCAGAGTGTGGATGGATCTGTTCATTAGGTGGCAACAGTTTAAGAAGTCACTGCTCCCTGCCAGGAAGGCTGTGCAGGTGGGGTGCCCAGTAGCTCCCCTTGAAACAACAGAGATTCCCCAAACTCCAGATAAACCGCAGGCGGGCAGAATCCTTGTGCTGTAGAACCCTTGCCAAACCGGATGCACTCACATAGGCTTACAAGTTCAGATCTTACAGATTTTTTTTCCTTTTTCCCCTGTAACAGTTCCTCACCCCCATTTTTAAACTACAGGAATTTGCTGCACACGTTCAGTATTCGAGTGCTTGGGGATATAGTCAGAATGCTAACCAGGAGACTTTCCAAAAAACATAGAACAAACAATACACTGAAAAAAAACCACACAAAAAAACAGCCAACAGTATCATCATTTCATGCATTAATGGTCCAAAAACCCTACATTTCAACAGCTGTGCAGAAACAAACAGTTAAATGAGCCCATTCACCTGCATCTTCTGGCAAGATTATGGCTTAGTACTAACATGCTGTGGAACTGCTGAGCAGTGATAATTCAGGTTTTATCACCACCTGTATTGATTTCATTCCTCTTATTACTTCCCAGATGCTCAACAAAAGAAATCCCTAAAATCGTATTTGTTTCTTCTGTGTAAATAGCAATCACATTTCTTTCGGATGCTCAGTCCTAGCACTCCACTGTAACTGTGAATAAGGCTCCTGACAGTGTAGTGAGATGCATGCATGTTAACACGCCTAAAATGAATGACCATTTACAGGCACTGTGCTTATCTACCCAGCACCAAAATTAAACCCAGAACACCTGGTAGTCCTGTCTTCTTTTTTACACTCAAGTTACTGTTTTACCAAGATTACAATGCTAAACTCAAGTACCCAAATCATGACATTTTGCTATAGGCAGACAGTCAGCCACTGCTCAGATGATATCAGGATTCCCAGGCAATGAATGAATGCCCAAGTGACTGGATGGACAAAAAGGAAGAACTCCAAGCTACCACTACGAGGCTCAGTGCAGCACCACCATACTGTGCATTCCTAGTGCTACAAGGTCAACTCAAAGACTGATACTAGGAAATATCCATAGCAGACACTGAGAATACTGGGATATACCTGATTAAAGTTTACATGCATGCAATACACAGCACATGTTCGGTATATCTACATAAGAAATTGTGTCATAAAGTGTCAAAGAGGATACTTAAAAAATACTAAGCAGTGTAAATTAAGTCCCTTTTATGCAGAGATAATAAAAAACTCTAGCAGCTGCTGACCATATGGTGAGACCTAAGCAAGAACTAGCTAAACAAATCAGAGAAATAAGGCTGTGCGTGTAAAAGGTGATGGACGGAAGCACTCCTGAGTTTGGCTCAGAAGAGAGCAAAGAGAAAGTGGTTCAGGAGAGGGAAGTTTTGTGGTTGATGGACAAGGAAGATTTATTTCACTGTGTCTGAACAAAAATGACTTTGTGGATATTCTTTCTAAAGAAAAAGGATTTTACTGAATAATCAGACTTGCACCTTCCATTCTTCACCCCTCAAAAACAAAAGGAAGAAAAGTATCATAAAGAATCAGCTCAAAAGGGGGATCACAAAGCCAACCTGACTGGTCTTTGCAACACTTGCTCTTCAGAGAATCATAGAATGGCTTGGGTTGGAAAGGACCTTTAAGATCATCTAGTTCCAATCCCCCTGCTATAGGCAGGGACACCTCCCTCTAGACCAG
>JANHGO010003708.1:0-26480 GCA_024606505.1 Aquila spilogaster | reverse complement strand
AAATAAAATAAAATAAAATAAAATAAAATAAAATAAAATAAAATAAAATAAAATAAAATAAAATAAAATAAAATAAGAAAGTATCAGACAACACAACACTATGCCAGAGAACAGAATTTTCCAAAGATTAGGATGGAATAATCACTTTGTTTTACATGGCAGACAAAATTTCCACTGAAAAGAAAACACAAAGATGTGGAAAATACAGAAACTGGACTCACAGGTTTAAGAATCAACCAATGTTGTATCTGCAAGGTTGGAAAGACAGAATTATCCCTATGCTAATAACTGAAAACCGAAAAATTGAGAGTGAAACTCAACTGTTTCAGAAACATTCGGATTAAATGTTGCCTAGAGGTTAAACAAAAGGGTGTGGGTATCATTGGAAAGATGCAAAGGTGAATTTTGCTGGAAAATATTGTCTGCCAACTCATTAGACTACTTAGTAGCAATGTCATCCTTTCAGCACCATTTTTAAAATGCGCTTCATTGGTGTTTTTTTCCTTTTACTGAAAACCTCACGCGTTTACAATTAAATGTAAGGAGTCAGATCCTCAGCTAGAACAAGTCAATGTGTTTCCATCCTAGTGGCTGACACGGGGCACAGTTTCATTCTGCCTTGTTCAGGCGAAGGTAGGAAACATGTTCAACCTTTCCCAGTCACCAGGAAATCCAGATTTCTTGTGTAGAGGCTCAGGCTCCATGAGCAGCAGGGATGCTGCTATCCCTTACAATTTTTATTCTCCATGGAAAAGGCATCAGGCAAATTTTATGCTTGATAATCACAAGCACAGAAGTTACTATTTCACAACAGGCCTACATTTTATTGCTTAGACTATGGTAACAGCCTTAGCATGTATGTACACAGGGAGAATGAAAACTTATCCCCCTATGGTTCCAGCTCTTGTACTAAAACATATGCTCCAAAACTTCAGCCGGTCTCTTCTCTGTCTTCCCATGAAGCCTTCAGTGGAGAGAAAGCAACCGTATAACAGCAAAAAAATACCTTTCTAGCCCTCGTTCTGTACTTGCTGGCGTGAAAACGTGTTAATATGGATTTATTCAGAGCCAAATACGGACCCCTTCTCTTATAGAGTGAATTCTCAGTAAATCTTCAGGTATACTGCAAACAAGGCAAGCATCATTATCTCTACTTTACACATGGGAAATTGAGTTATAGGAAGGGGGATCTTATTTGCTCAAAGTCATCCACCGATTGATTAAAACCAGACTATCTGTGAATATGTACTATTCAACAGTAGCAGAACCTGATCCTTTAGAGCCTGTTTTCAGGAATGTTACTTATGCAGGCAAGAAAAGAAAATCATTATGGGCTCACTCCTGTGAGTTGCTGGGCTCTCTGACTCCAGCCCCAAGCAGCGCTTGAGAACAAGCCTGACTTTGAGAAAGTGAGTCGTCTCATTGACTTCTGTGAGATAGAATAATGTGCTGAAAGTTAAACATGTGCTTAAACGTGCTTTTGCAGGACTGAGCCTTTATGAGTCACCAGTGTACTGCCACACACTCTGCAGACTGAGATAAACCCACTTCAAACCATGGCAAGCTCACTTGATGGATATATGGGCTGGAGCAATCCTAGCGATTGCTCAGTGAATAAACACATCCAAAATGGCAAGATGCTAAGCTGCATACAGGGAGTCCAATTCGGGGTCTGCTACAGTAAAATCATTCCAAAGTGCAATTGCTGCTCCCCTTGTCAAATGCAGTGAGATATGAAACCACGTGGAAGAACAAGAATTTTAAGGGAAAATGTGTGAAAATCACCTCTGATGTACTCAGTTAGTTGGCTCTTTCCAAGGGCTTTGAGCTCCCATTTGTTTGTGCCAGAGACACAGGGCTTAAATTAGGTTTCTTCCGGCACAGATGTGCTTGGAGGGGGAGAAAGGGGCAGGAAACTCAGCCCCTTCAGTGTTTTTATGCAGACCAGACATCATCTACCCTCTGGATACGACTTGGAGAACGAGTTGAGGACAGAGCAATGCCAGCAGAATGCACATACACACTGGGGAGCACAGGCACAGCTCCTGTACACTCGCAGTGCTCCAGCAGCAAGTGCCGACACCATTACAAATGTGCACAAGCTCCCTGTGCAGGTGCTGCTGCTCACTCCACTTCTCCACTCACATCTGACTTATATGCTCATGACCATCAGCAGGCTCATGTGCGCAGCAGAACGGGTGGAGAGGGGGCTGTGATGAAGGGGGAGCTTCACTTCAGTTGCTCATCCTGGATCCACAGCTGGTGTCTTTGATTCCTCACGTCCCATAGCACAAGGCTGAGATGCACAGAGTCAAGATACCCTGATAAGCAGGGAAGGAAACACTTCTACATCACTGATGATTCTTTTCTGCTGAAAGCATGTGCATTGAAATGGTGCTGGCTACCAGCTGGCAGCTCAGACTTCAGGTTGAACAGGGCTGGCTACAGAAGACCAATTCGGACAGCTTGCTGCAAGCCAGCCACAATGCATTCATAGAAAGGAGGAGGAAAAAAAAGTGCAGAAAGAGAAGAAAAAGCTTCAAGAGGAAAAATTTACAGGCGTAGCTTTGTACCAACATAGTTTATTTGCTCTGCTGGCTTGTAAGTACAAGCAAGCTCTGTGCAGAAGTCCGCTACAGTCCATGGAAAACCAAAGAGAGAGATCTAAAAGCGAGCACAGACTTATTGCAGCCCGCATCAGTGAGACAGAAAACCAGGACGGGCCCAAATACCTCAGGCATGGGGACTTCTTCTCCCCTGCCCCATCCCACAGAAGGAGCTTGCAGCTGGTAGCACATGCTGAACCACGGTTTGTGCACGGCCCCAGGCTGGCTGCCTCGAGCCTCATCCTTTTTTGCTCTGTTTTTCCCCAGGGAGGTGGGATGAGGTCTGTGCTGAGCGCACTGCCACCTGAGCAGCCCGAGCATCCCAGCCTGGCCTGCCCCGCAGCCACACATGTCCCTGCCAGTTCCCAGGTGCTGCCACAGGGAAAAGTGATGGTTGGAAAAAAGCCCCCAAAAGACAGCACTGAAGCAAGCCCTCAACTAAAGCTGCTGCTACACTTCAGGCACCTCTGGCGTGCCCACTCAGCCTGGCCTTCTGAGGTTATCCCCCCCAGCAGATGACCCTGAGGAACCCCTGCTGCACCCGTCCCACCGTGACCCCACCGGGATCCATGAGGTGACACCTCCCATGCTGCACCCTCGTGCCACAAACCCACTCTCTTTCATTCAGGGAGCTGTAAATGCCAAGCTTTGTCGGGCCCATAAACCAGGAGGCGCTGATTTGACGTCCTAGGAATGCGCTTTGGAAACGGATCAATATAAATGTTTATTTCTGCATGTGGAAGCTCAGGTTAGAGGCTGACGCCTTCCAAAAAAAAGAGCGAGCCCAGCCTTTCGGCCTGGCTGCTGCACTGCTGGCTGATGACCCGAGCAGGGGGGATTACCTTTGGAAACTCCCACACCACGGGAGGGAATCTCCGCGCTATTTCTTCGAAAGAGGCGACTCTAGAATAAAGAGTGAGGGACCCAGCTCAACTGAGAATGTGTGTCTTGCAGCTGCAAGCTGAAAATTTCTGCTGCAACCTGCCCTCCAAACAATTCAAAACCAAACCAAACCATGAACGCCGGCCGAAGACCCTCACTCTGGATCATTTTTTTGCTTCCTCTAAAATGGGCACCCACTGGCACCTGTATGTGTTAGTAGACCGAGGTCACACTGCACTTTCCACACTAAGAAAACACAGCCATAGTCTTTAGGAGACACTCCTACAGCATATTTTCTAGAGAATGAGTAGGTAGGACTCTAGTTAGGTATTTTGCTTTTGTAACTGGGATACTGAGTAAAGCTTCAGTGAGACCCATTCCCAGTACCCACTCAGGCTTGTGAAGGGACACTTATTACAGCCTAAACCAGGGAACAAATGCAATGTGAAGCATGTCTGATACCTAAAGAGTATTTGTGGAGCTCAGCAGCTCCCGGGAGCAGTACAGGTAGAAGCTGGATGTGAAAGCCACGTTCGGATCTATGAGAGGGAAACAGCCTTCAGGGACCACTTTCTGGTCCTGAGCTCAGGTCAGATTTCAGTCTGACTGGCATGCAGTCTTAAGGGAAAGCAGTAGAGAAGAGCAGGAAAACAGACACTTTACAGAAGGTTTGGGGCTTGCTTGCTTAATATAATAATGTAATAATAATAAAGTGTAGCTCTACATAAGCACAGCCATTCAGTTTCTATGCTTCAAAGTCAGGTCAGCCTGAGAGTTTCCTGTGCTAGTGCTTGGATGTGGAAAGCAAAGCTTTTTGGACAAAAAATGACTGCCTCGCAAGGAACACAGTGTGCAGTACATGTGCAGGCACTTGAACAAAAATGCAAATACAACTTTACAGTCTCCAGCTATTCCGGTCTGAAATAATTGCCAGCAAATAACTCCATTTAGTGAAAACAAAAAAGATGCTGCTGCTCGAGAAATTCTCTTAACAAGTTGATTGTAAAATTACTTGCTTTTTGGCATAATCAAGAAGAATGTCTACATGACTTCTATGTAGACAGACACTTTTTTGCTCTGCCCTGCCTTGGGGCTGGCCAACGTCAACCCAGACAGAGTCAAAAGGCATCCCCAGCTTAGTGGGGTACACAGACTCACGGCCAGCCAACGTGGCCCTAGGGTTCCCCAAGCAAGGAAGAGCCAGTGTGGGGCTGTGCAGGTCTCAGCAGGACACTGCAAACTGGACACTGAGATCTTTTTTCCTCAGAGAGCTTAGGAGTAACTTTTCATTCAGGATAAATGTGAAGACAATGCTATGTTCCTTTAGGGCTGAAATAAGAGGAGACCGGAGCCAAATGAGGAGGGACTGTAGGAGACGAAGCAATAGCACAGCACTGCAAAGAAAAAACCGAAAAGAGCTTTCAGCGCTAGTAAGGCTCAGAGAGGCTTGGAGCCACCATCAAAGAAACCATCGTCTGTTTGATTCTTGTTGCATTCAGGGAAAGAAGGCGTTGCTCGCTGTTTGCAAACAAACAGGATTACAGCAAACAAATATCTGGCTCCCACACCAGCATCTACTACTCCTGACAGAAACCCCCTCGAGGCCCCCAACTGCAGGCCTCCTGCTCAGTTCAGAATGAAGGGAAGGTGTCACGTCCTTGCACTGCCAAGGTCAGCCCAATCGCACTCAGCAAGGGTGATCCTGAGCAGGGGAAGCACTGTGGGGATCAAGGCCATTCTCGAAAATGAAGCTGCCTACACATCACTCTCTTTACTCACACCAAAACCTCCTGCAGAATCTTCTCCCAAGTTTCATTAAAACATTAAGCAGAGATGTCCAGAATGGAGTCCACCAAAAAGCTAAATATTTCCATCCGATACTTGCTGCAGCCCCTACACGCTTCTATGTTAGCTTATAAATCAGGGTATCTGGCAGCTGTTGGACAGGAACCCTTAGCTGAAAACCTTCTCCTGCTAGTTTTTAATTCATGAAGCATTTAGTCTGAGTGTTTTACCTCTCTCTAACTACTAGAATATCATGTAGGGATAAACGTGGCAGCTAAGAGAGCAGGATCTAACTCCTAATACACAGCAAATCCCTTCATCTTGACCTGGAAAGCAAGTGGAGCTTCAGTCAAAATATTGTTCCGGTGTATCTGAGGAAAAGCTAAGGAAATGCCACTAATTTCCTGTAACTAAGAAGAGTGCATCCAAAAGCCTTTTAATCATTTTCAGAAGTGTTAAGAAAGCTTTACCTACTCTCATTAAGCATTAAAAGATCTTCTTATTTTTATCAATACAAAGAAAATTTAAAACATCTGGAGTCTAGAGTAATTATTTAGAAGGCTGTTTTGAGTATGAAATACATAAGCTTTACAAAATTCACCCTGTACTACTCACTGAGATGGACTGATCAGGGAAATCCAGATGACTGGGACTTCGTTCTTTCCTTCAGAAGAAATGGCTGGCCACAAAAAAAATCTTCTGTTTTCTACGCACAGGCACAATTGGCTGCTTGGTCTCCCTGGTAGCCAGTAGGCTATTGATATATACACTGCAGTCATCCTGCTAATGAGCTTACACTAATGGAAATGCATTTTGAGTCTGGTTTATGAGATCATATCGTAAAATGCAAGGGTAAATGGAAAGCACCAAAAGTTTTTAGATAACTCAGCAATTATCTTTACAAAGTCTCTGCTGTTGTTTCTCTCTAAACATGTCTCAGACTTTGTATAAGAACTCCAATGCAATCAAGAACATGAATTTAGAGTGCACAGGTTATTTCAGACTAATTTCTCCTTGTGGATACTCTCATTGGACATCAGGGCGAGGCAGCTTGCTTCCCTTTCAGCATGCGCTGAAAATGCATTCCTGAGTGACCCTACTGGTATCTTCTCTGCAAACGGGATGTAGCACAGAAGGAGAAGAGCACAGCTATTACACGATAAAAAAAGGAATAACACAACTAGGCAGTTGTCATGTCAGCACAGCTATCTCATACCTACATAACTGGAGAAAACAGGGTAATTTCACACGGTACTTTGTAGCAAATGGCTTGATTCCTCAAATGGCTATTGCAATAACCTCAGTGTGGACATAACAATGAATCTGAGGTTATGCTGTATCTCTTCCTTTTATAATGTCAAAATGAAAAGAACAACCACCAGCCAACTATGGAAATTGTTTAAAAAAACTGAGATTAAAATACAGAGTTTCCAAAGTGGTGTGGTTATTGCAGCAGTTCACCACACTTAATTACAAAGAAATTTCTAACCAACTAGGCATTTTTATAGTACACTGATTAATTGATGGTAAATCCATTCCTTCTTTCCAGGGTTTCTGAAAAGTAGCACCTTAAAAATGAGAATGCTTTGTGTATGAGGAGTCAAATAACACTGCTTTTTGATTCATTGAGTTTGTTTTGAATACACTTCATTGCTAGAAATGCTGACATCTTATAAATATTTCTAAACTTCCTTTGATCTAAAAAAAGTAGAATTTCCATCATGCAATAAAAGTTCTGTTCTACAAAAGTTCAAGAATAGAAATTGCAGAGAAAAGGTTTTCTAACTGTGTGAGTGAGCCTACTGCACTAAACTGACATTAACTGTATCTTAGCTGCTTTTGCTGCTGCTTGCACAACTCTGGATGGGGAAATTTCGCAAGAGTGCCAGACCCATAGTCACAGACCATTGAGCCCTCCTGATGTGGGACGTGCTGGGGAATAAAGTACCCAAACAAGATGCTTTCTAGAACTGCTGGCACTGAAAGGGACACATTTCCAGTGTCACTTTTTTGTTTTTAAAAACAAACTGTCCAAAGTGTAAGCAAAGTTGTATACCGGCAGCGGTTCTGCAGTTCAAAAGGGCATTAGTCCAAAAGATAGCAGCCAGTAACAAGGAAACAAAAGCCAGAAAGCCAAGCAGTGAACAGAGATAGGTTTCCTGGAAGCACACTGATAGGAACCGGCAAGTTTCACTGCCTGCCTGTACTCCTCACATCTCAGTGCTCCAACTCTACCTCCTTGGTATGACTTCTCTTGGAAGTGAGTCAATTATGAAGTGATTTAGATAATTAACTACTTTCCTAGAACTACGAAGGAACTGTCAATCTCTGGAATCCTATGCATTCTGCCTGCAGGGTAGAAGTAGATAAGATGAGAGAAAGAAGGTGGACCAATCTGATCTTAAAGGGTTTTGTATCTTTGCCAAAGTTTCCTTTTTTTGAAAGCCAGGGGAAAACACTGGTAAAAATCCTTATGATCATCCTATTTAAATCCCATTTTCCAGCATTTCATAACTTTCCCAGTTGAAAGAACGATTACATATGTAACTTGTTAAGCAGGATCATAGTCTTCATTCGAATTTAGTAAAGTCAGTGGACTCCTGTGACCTTTACCAGGTAGGGCAAAACTCCACGATCAAGATGGTAGCCCAGGGATGACAGCGTATGGAACCTAAGCAGTCAGCAATCCAAACCTACAGTCTCAGATTCCCCAGTCATGCTGCTGTAGAGCAATTTGTCTGGGTGCAAAGCTTAGGGTGGTATTCATCTCACCTAATTTTAGCTTTGTCTTGTCTAAGCCAGTCTAAACTATGCTCCCTTTATAGTCACTGGATGTTAGAAAGGCACTGTCAGAGGGTGATTCAACCTACTTATCTTAGAGACTTATCTTGTGCTGGTAACCAACCCTATATGGAGGTGTCTCTCTCACTTTCTTTCCACCCATGAACTAGAGAAGAGAGAACAGATTAACTTGAGCTAGGTGCTTGACAGATAGGTGAGATGAGCTTCATCTCCATTCAGCTTGTTTCCTTATCAGTCTCCCAGAGTAGCAGTCACCTTCTCCTAAGCATTTTTGGAACTTGCAATCTTTTGACATGCTGATCTGGAGTGCAACTTCCAGACATGCAGAACTGGCCTAAATCTGAAATAGTTATTATCATCATGCAGTTTTTTTTTTTTTTGCCAACAGCTGCACAAACTGATCTAATAGCTTTAGTGTAATGACTAGAGGACGTACATTTTTTGACCTTCTCTTCCTGAGGCTTATCTTCATTACGGTGATTACAGCTACTAGTAAAACAATAACATAAGTTCTCAACCAGTTGACAATGTAATAAATTCCCCTAAATCTTCCAAAGTAATTGCACAAGGCTTTAAATACAAACCCTCCATTAAAGTCAACGAGAACTGTATGGCTAATACTGCACACACTTCTTTGGAAATGAGTGTCCTAATCATTTTTCCAGTCCACAAACGCAGTCACTGCACCCAAGTTTAATATTAAAAAGAGTGAAATGTCAAAAGGCTGAGGTCTATCCTAAGTTATATGCACAATGTCAAAATGGCAAAGATCTCTATCTAATTCAGGGAATATACAGAGAGATCCCATTTTAGACCTTTTGGAGCAGTTAAACAGCTGGTAGTGAAATCACTTGTACACATGCAAGTGAGTCAGAGAGGAGAAAAAGTAATGGGAGACTCCCACAAGTGGGAAACTCAGTAGATGTAGACACAACTATGCCAAACCAATTTACAATTGCACATAGTTAAGCCATGATTTGCACTTTGATGATGAGTGAACAAGAAGGGAAAAAGCTGCCTGTAAGAAATTACTCATCCATTTTTTTTTTTTCTTGAAGAAAAGAAAAAGAAGAAAAAAAGACCCTTGTGAAAGAGTGTTGCTGCATGACATCACCAATGTTAGGAATATATTTAAAAACTTTTCTAATATGTGTCAGGGTCATGACTTTGCCATCAGCTGCACCCAAAGGCACACAGCCAACTTGGGGTGGAACTGGTGGACACTGAACTCCAGGCACAACCTATTTATGGGACGTGAATGGACATGGAAATAACTGAGAGCCTAATTTGGTATGTTAACATACCTGAGAAAAAAAATCCAACCTTTCCTTCTTTTTTCTTTTTTTTCATGCATGGAAAGAATCACCGAAAATGTTCAGGAAATCCTTCCCAACTTTGCTTTGGATGATGTTTCTATCCTAAATAGTGTGACAGCCTTGGAATCATGCAGAGACATAAGCATGTCTTCCTCCTGAAAGCATGAGTAGCACTTCAGAGAGTAACTGCAAAGCCAGGAGTGTGTCCTACACAGAAACAGAGGATCTGACAAGTTCATCTTGAAATACCTTAAGTGACCACACATTTAGGGGCAGAATCATAAATACAACTGAAAATTAAACAAAAAGTCATTGGGATAGTTTCCTAAAGGTCTTTGCTAACTCGGGCTTTAGGTGCCAGCTAGCTCAGCTGGGACATTGCATGCTGCTGCCACTCCATGTTTTGGGGCTTTTGAACAGGCAATTTCTGCCAGTACGTGTGCTCTAGCCATTCAGCCACTATGGCCACCTGGGGAAATGTCCACATTTGGGCAGGGCCTATGGGGCATCCCATAGGCCATTCCTGGGCTTGTGGGAAGAAGCTTGTCCCTCAGCATGGAGCTGCCTGCGTCCTTTCCTGGTGCTGCACAGCAGAGGGCAGGAGGTCACCACGCACCACCCTGGGGCTGGAGCTGCACCATCTCCTTCCTCCATGATCCTGTTCTTCAAAACCAGACTCATGACTGATGAAGACCACAGCAGAGACACAGGTCTCCAGTCTTGTCCTCCTCTACTGCACTGAGCATAGGGCCTCCTGAGGGCTCATGTCCACTTCTGGCTTTTTTTCCCCAGACCTTCCTGTCTCGAGAAAGTTACCAGAGAGCCATTTCTAAGACCTTGGTTAAGTTAGGCACATGGCACTGGGCAAGGCCAGGCGTTCATGTGCTGTGTACCCTGAGCCCATGCAAAAGATGCCAGCAGTGTGACCATTCTCCACACCCCGGGCCATACAGTAGATGTGATTTTCAGCATCAGCTGCAAGGAGTTTGGTGTAAACAGAGCAAACAAGAATCCTGGTTTTTCTATAGTCATCTTCCACCTCCCAGCCTCCAGTGGTGGCTTGTTTCTTCTATGGGGCTTTATGCTGTCAGACTACATGGTAACAAGATCTTTTCAGCAGAGGTAATTTCAACTGGAAACTAAAATGAATTTTATGACAGGTCCACATCTGTGTGTATAGTCTATTCTTCTCTGAGAGTGTTCTCTATTGCCAAAGAGTGGTGTAGTGTATTCAAGGAAGTAAAATGAAACTCCTTACAGTATGGTTGGGATTTCCATTTCCAGGCACAAAACCAAGGCAAGCTGCACTTGATACCTGATACTCTGACACTGTAGGTACTCTGAGAGATGTGTGCGTAATCAGACCAGAGCTGCTGGGTCATCAGTGAGGACTAAAAGGTGGTGGTGAAAGAGTAAGAAGGAGATCAGAAAGGATCCTGGGCTGGATACCGGTAAGACATACCATGGTGTAACAGCCACCATGTGGCTGGTAACCAGCTGCAAGACTTCAAGTTCCCTTTGCATCATGGACACACACCAGAGCACAAGGTAGCATGAAGAACAATATTTCAGGTGCTGCTTTGGAGCTTCTTCCATAGAATAAACTTTTCCCATGATCTCAAGGATAATGGATGTCATGTACCTGAAATCACATGTGGTAGTGTGTTATTTCTGTACCATGGAGACACTCCAGAGTGTAAGTATGATGACCAGCAAGAAATTACAGTGAACAGCAAAGACCAAGTCTGTTTCACAAAATATAGACTAGCCTGAGGTGTGAGATAGTCGCTCTATTTAATTATACTTTTTAATTAAAATTGAAGTCTCTGGACTCATTCTAGCATTTTCCTTCTCCTTGTTATCTTAAATGTTTTCCATCAGCTGGCTTGGAAGCTCCCATGTTAGTAAGAATGTTTGTGGTGTTGGCACAGGTTGCAGTAAGAGATTATCAACAATGGCACCAAAGCATTAATATATAGCAGCATACTTGTGGCCATGTGAATTTATTGCTTGTGAAGGGTGACTCACTGATAGCTGTGGAGACTGAGATCCTCTGTTAATCCGCAAAAAAGGGAAAGCAAACAAGTCTCCCACTCAGCATTCCCCACAATGCCTTTCCTTTTGCAAGGTCCGGCTCCAGAGGTAAGAGAAGACGCGGCAGAACATGCAGGCAGCCAAGGCTCTGCTGGAACTGCAGTGAGCAGATTCACAGTGAGGACATGAAGTAGCCCACTCCTTCCAGAGGTTCTTCCTGATCCAGCCATCAGCCTGTGGCACTCTGGCATTTCCAAAACACCACATTAGGCTCTGGTGCCTCACACCATTCATACCATAACTGTGATGGCTACTCTTCCTTGTCCAGCGTGCTCTGACTGTTTATTTGGGAATAGCTGCTGGACACACAAGCAGCAATGGAATGGGCTGCCCAGGGAGGTGGTGGAGTCACTGTCCCTGGAGGTGTTCAAGAACTCCGTGGATGTGGCACTGAGGGACACGATCAGTGGGCATGGTGGGGGTGGGCTGATGGTTGGGCTAGGTGGCCTTAGTGGTCTTTTCCAACCTGAATGATTCTATGATGCTATGATTCAATTGTTTCTGTCCCTTGCTGGAAAGCCTGCAGCAGATTGAGCTAGAGGAAACGTGCTGGGTGCTTTGCCTGGTTGTATTACTACGTGCAAAAGCAAATGTGCAAAGCTTGTGTATTTGCAGCACAGCTAATTCCATCAGCCTCTCAGGAAATAACATTCTTATTTTTAAACACTCTGCAGGCTTATAGTAACGTACTTGCCTGTTGGGCTTCCCCGGATGCATACCCACTGCTATTCTGTAGCTCCCTTTTCTGCTCATGTCCAGAGCATTCCCTTCACTCTCTTCACACAAAGATTCAGGCTCGCAGGGGTTGGGGCTGTGCCTTTGAAGTGACTCTCACAGGACATTACAAATCTCTCTGGAAATCTGCCACAAAATCTAGTTTATTTTTAAAGGTTTTACTTTTTGTCTTAAGAGCAACAGCTTGTCTGCAGTCCTGGAAACACCATTAGGGGTCTGTGTGACTCAATTTATGACTCAGGAAACTGCTTATTCTGTCTTTCAAAGCGCCACATTTTTAGTTCCAGACTTCACTCAAACTGAAGTCAGATCAAACTGATTTTTTCCCTTCTCTGAGTAATTTAATTAGTCTGCACATCTGAGAAAAAAAAAAGAAGAAGAAGAAGAAAAAAAAGTAAATCCTCACATCTTACAACAAATATCCACTGGGTTACTTACTGGACCTAGGGATAATATGGTTGTTTATCCCATGTTTCACTTCTAAGAGGCAGCTCTCCTTCACACTGACTGCCAGGTACTTGTGGGCATTTTTGAGGTGCCCACAAATAAGTGATGCAGTTGTCTCCTGACAGTGCTCAGACGTCCTGCCACCACTGACACCTCCTGCAGTAGAGCTAATGCACAGCCTCAGCACACTTTGGGCCATGTAAACCTTCCCCAGGGCACTCAGACAACACAGAGAACTCGCATCTGTACAAGAAACATGCTATTGCACAGCCTCATAAAGCAGCTCAAAAAGCATGGTTTTGTTTTAGCAGGTTGCTCTCCCTCCCTGCAACCCACACTGAATACAGCTGAATTAGCTGAGCTAGTTGCACATCACTGTGCAGTTTTCATCCTTCCCTTTCTACCTAAGACAATTTCCACAACGTCCTGCAACCTACTGCAGGGAGCCTGCTTTAGCAGGGGGATAGACTAGGTGATCTCCAGAGGTCCCTTCCAACTCTTACCATCCCATGACTCTGTGAATGTTAGTATAAGATACGCATAGGAATGCTAACACGGTACATAAGGAATAAAATGAACTGCTGGCTAGCAACAAGCTTGCATTAGTTCTGAGTGGCAAAGCCCTTGACTGAGGCCACCTCCACCTAGCACTCACACCACACCGACGTGCTTTCTGCACGGAACACACAATTTGCAGGAAATCTGCTTAAAGACGACCATTTTTAGAATCACCTCTATACAACAACCCCCTCCCTTTCAGTTCAGACAGCTTCTCACTCTTTCTTTCGTTAAATCTGAAAAGTGCAGAATGAAGGAAGAGAAACCCTTCCTTTCCCCTCTCCCAGGCTGAAATATTTTAGAAAGCCGTACCTGTGGCCTAAAGTAACTTTTTTATATGATGACAGCAGAGTGCAGAGTTTAGGTGATGTGCCTGGGAGAACAGAGGGTGGAGTGATGCTGTGATTGAAATGGCGAGCAACGGGAAAGCCATCCACAGTAGGAAGGCAATTAAAAGCAGGAGGCCAATACACAGCACAGTGCTGAAGTGGATTCCCTTTGCCTGACTGAGGGAAAAGAAACTGTTGGAAGGAGAGGACATAGGACTGTGGTAGGGAAAGCCTTGGCTTTGCTCTGTATTATTTTCTTATGGCGAGAGGGTAGCAGGGGGTTTGGCTTTTGCTGGTTTGCCAGCACTCAAACCCAGCCTCCATACCCGGGAGCAGCCCAGAGCTATCCTCGCACCCAAGCAATGAAACTGCGTTACGACCTGCGCTCACATTTTCCATCACCAAGGGGTGCTGGTGCGAGCTGCTTCCCTCTGCTCCAACAACATCACCTCTGTCTGGAATAGGCATTACGGGATGAAAAAGAGAGGAAAAAAATTAAGCTGAATAGGAGGAAAATTTGCTACCATATAGCCTATTTAGACTGCAAACTTTTCTCCCCAGGGAAGTGGTAGGAAGCACCATAGCTTGAGTCACTTATAACTACACAGGACTAAATGATCAAGAAGGCAGAGTAGGAAACTATCCTGCCCTGGCAGCAGGGGAGCTTGGCTCACTGCGGATGATGCAGCGCTGAGTTTCCAAGCGGCTATGAAAACAAGACGAGGCCAAGAGGAAAACATCCACTCTAGGCTTTTAAAAACTGAGCAACTGAAGCCTCCTGATAATTCCCAATGACTGTTTTTGTTTTTTTTTTTCTTTTTTTCTGGCTAACCTTGCCTGTACGAACTGCTGCCTACACCTCAGCTGCTCATTGGAAAACCAAACAAAAACCCAAGTGCTAAATTCTGAGCTGTACACTTAATACCTGACTGGGAGGGAGTCATCCAGCATTGAGTCAGGACTTGCAGAAAGTATTCCCTGTGTCCTCTGCACGAGTCTGCAGTCCTGGGCTTCAGAACAGACCCCGCATCCCTCCCTGCACCGCACCTGGATCTTGCTATTACTTGGTGTCCCTGAGTGCATGAGAGAACGTTTGGGGTCCAGTTCAAGGTATCATGCAAGTTCAAGAAGTTCTACTTCTGCTTTGGTGGAAAGAAATAGAATATGATATTAAGTTCTATATAAAGCACTTGGATTTTCATTACAGCCTGGGCAACCTGAAGTGGAATTAAAAAGAAGAGCAGGATTTGAACACTTCGTCTGTTTTTCATGCAGCTTGGCTCTCACTCTCTGCTTCACATGAACTTCCCGTATGACTTTGCAGAAGGCAGTTACCCCCTCTATCTCACTTCCCCTTCAGTGAAGTAGGAGGCGGCGAGTCCTGCTTGCCACTCGCTGTCTATCTGTCTCTCACACTGCAAGATAAGGCCCATCCTACAGCCCTGTCACACTGGGGACAGACTCTTGAGCCCACTGGCCCCCACCTCTGAGACAGCCAAGGGAAAGGAATTAAATCCCTTGCACAGAAATAAGCAGAACGTTGGACGTCTATTTCCCTGCCCCAGCACACACCTCCAGCTGCTTCTCGAGCTTCTTGGCCTCAGAACCACCCGCCACAACCAATGGTGCTTACCACAGTTCTTGCCACTCCTGCTCCTCCTGGGCTGCGTCTTTCCTGAGGAGCATCCCCTTTGAGACCCAGCACAGCTTTCACCTGCATCAGTACCCATTTTTCACAAAGTAATAACATAATTAGTGCACACTCTAAATAGCAAATGAGCACATGCTGTTGAACCAAATGAACAGGCTCTAGAGATTGTGGTGTGATAATTAATGGTTATGAACAGGGTAGGCTTAGAGGGCAAGATGAAGTTTCACTGTTTTAGGACATCAAACAAACACATGCATAAAAGAAGTCACTGGTCCAAAAAAAGAATATAAATTTGATGATGGTAATTGAGAGGCAAATGCATGGCTCTTGAAGGGAAAGTTGGTCGTGTGTGCATTGAATAACAGGCAATTATCAGTGGTTTTTCCTGCTTGCCCTGAAGAACATAGAAGAGCATCAACTGGAAACTTGATCTACAAGAGGAAAAACGCTGCTGCATTTTCAATCATATGCCAGTTTGGCTGAACCAGTTTGCCTCAACAGTTAGATTTGTTACAAAGAGTCAAGGAAAATTTTGCTCATTTGCCTCTGTGATTGCACAGCTACCTCATGCAAACTCTTTTAGACCAAATAGTCAGAAATTCAAGGGAGAAACACTAGGGCTGAGATGCAAGTGAGAAAGCACCCACACATCCCTTCTAGCAAAGCTGCTGTCCCCAGCAGGACAGTTGTCCCACTGTCACAGGCTGCCCAGAGAAGCTGTGGTGCCCCATCCCTGGAGGCCCTCAAGGCCAGGTTGGATGGGTCCTGGGCAGCCTGAGCTGATGGGGAGCTGCCCTCCCCACAGCAGGGGTTGGGGTGGGTGAGCTTTGAGGTCCCTTCCAACCTAAGCTGCTGTATGATTCTATGATTCTACATTTTATAGTTTTCTACTAAGAAAATAAAATGTTGAGACTGGGTGGACTTTGAGGTCCCTCCGAGTCCAAATCATTCTGTGATTTTATGACATGTCTCTGTGATGAGGGGCAACATACTCCGGCCAGATGGGAGAAACCATGGGGAGCATTTTTGGGCCACTGTATCGCACACTGGCAATGTGCTGCTACCTGACTGCTAGTGCAACAAAACTCCTTTGGCCCACTGCCCCAAAAGGCAGAGTTATTTGCAGCATCTGGTACCTGAGCTCTCTACCCTAGAGAAAGACCAAGGTATGAAAGCTGCGATTATTCATGTTTAAGCAATGACCTGTGAAATAAATCTAAAGGGTGTTTACCATAAAGAGTAACAACACATAAAGTATTTAAAGAAGCATATTTCTCAGACAGGTGAGTTTGTTACTCCTTTTGGTATTTACCATGCTAACTTTTGAAGTTCAGAATAATATTTATTTTCAAGCTACTGATGCAAATATAAATGAATTAAACTTTGCCAGTGTTTTCTGCAGAACATGTCACTGTACACTGACCCTAACGGTGTTATCATTTATTGCCAAGTTGCAAGGTGCTCAGCTCATGGACTGAGATGGCGCCTCTGCTAAAAACTCCAGAGAGAACATATATCAGGATTCATTTGCTCCTGAGCTCAGGCAAACCATTTTCTTTAGGCTGTTTCAGTAATCTTTCCCTGAAACTTTTCCCTCTTCTCTTTAGTCTTATTGGTAGATCAGAACGGTTTTTTTTCTCTTAAACATATTTCAAGCAGTTTAAATTGGGTGCATCCTTTCACTGAAGAATACACTGATTTTCAGGGGATTACAAGAGGTTAAAAAAAAAAGTTTCACAAAACTTCTGAAATCCGTTGAAACAGAACATCTGGGCACTCTCAACATTACATTTAAAAAAAAACAGTTTATATCTTAAAGCTTTATTTTCTCTCTCCAGTTTTTCCTCCACTGTTGACTGCAAGAAGCTGAAGGAGCTCTTAATTCTCGTTTGCTCTTTGTTTTTATTTTACTGTTCTGTCAATTTGCTAAACTTCCTAAGCTTTGAGAAGTCACAGATCAGTTAAAGCAGACATGCAGCTCTGTCTCTAAGCCCATCGCTTTCTGAATGCCTTCAGTGTAAAGTCTGAGGCAAAAGAGCGAAAATGAGCTGTCAAGCTCCAATCACTGGATTTGGCGTGTGTATGGGGGGAGGAAGGGATTAAGCAGATGAAAAACTGTTATGTAGACTTCCACAGAAATTAAAACACCCCCCAAGCATTTGGTTAGTCAATTCTTTTTCTTTTTTTTTCTTTTTCTTTTTCAAAGAGTACTTCATTAAAGACATATAATGAAAGAATTGAATAGATACATGCAGGATATTCTTAGCACTGTATTTTCACAGAAAACAATCAGCTGCAGGTTTATTTAAAACTAGAAAGTCTTTGGGAACCTTGAAATCTCCATTTCTTATGCAGCTAGCATTTCTAAGCAGCTAGTTTCCAGAAAAGAGGCTTTTCTACTAAACAAATGTATTACTTCTTTCATTGCCTGACATAAAAACTCCTATCTCCAAAGAGAACATATATTTCCAAGTACTCATCAATTTATTCGAGGAATAAAACCAGAAGTTCCTTAAGAAAAGTCACGGAGGACTGACTGAGCTGAAGAAATCCTGCCAACCATGTACATCTTAGCACCACCTATCTTGGGGATTTACGTTTTTCATACGATACATAATTCAAGTCACAGTCAGCTGGGTGTGTCAAACGTTTTGAAAGCAATTATGCAAGTTTTTGGCAAGAAAAAAAACCCTGTCCAGGTCAGGGAAAGCATGTCATCTTTGCTATGTTGCCTTTCTCTGGGAGAGTATAGGGGACCACCTGGATTTTAGACTGGACCCAGTTTAGCTTTTCTTCAACATTATGAGGCTCTTGTGTTTTTAATCAGAGAATGCACAAACCATTTCCATCCCTACTGTATCTGCAATCCTGGCTAAAATCTATGGCAGCCAAAGCCACACTTGTTTTATGCTGTGAACTGACAAGGAACATAAGACATTTTTTTCACAAAGGTATCTTCTGCTTTCCTTCCACAGCACTTCCACAAGCATCGGATAAGCCAGCTCATTCTTGAGTCTGACATTCAGGAATGATGTGGAGCAAGCTTGGCATCTAAGCCTCATTAAAAGTGGAGGATTAACTCTTAATTCCCTGGGAAACCTCTGAAAAGATGAAGTTGTCTCCCTAGGCAGACAAAAATTGTCACTTCAGTGTTGTACCATGGCCCCTCAACCACTGCCAGCAGTAGCCTCTTGCCTATGGAAGGATGAGTTGTACATAATGAAAAAACTTCCTGCTAATACTGATGATCAAGGCACATAAAATCAAAATCTAGTCCAGACATTCTTCTCAGCTTGCTTACAAACTAGCTCTTCTTCTTCTGCACTTACATATATATATATATATATATATTAATTTTTTTTCCCAGCTTTTAAATAAACTCTGTTGAAAGCCACAGAAGTGATCTGGACCCTTTTCCCTTCAGAAGCCTAATGATCTGAACGAGCAGCTGGCCTGTAACATGAGTCCTGTTCAGCAAACTGCCTTTGTGCACATCCTTGCAGCTAAAGAGGGGGTTATTGGGTGTCCTTTGGCAGGTGCTACTGGATTAAGGGGTAAGGGGGGCATGCACAAGCTCTGAATTGGGGCTTTTTGTCCTAAGTAAGTAAATATCCTCTGCTGTGCAGTCCTGCAATCCTCCTTCTGTCCTACCAGGGATCCAGGATCTTGTAGCAGAAAGTTTTGTTGGTTTCTTTGTTGTTATTTTTGTGTGTGTGTGCATATTTCATTACAAACTATGTATCAGTTTTGTTTTCTGGAATGTAATTGAGAAATAGCACACTTTCACTCTGAATACCTTTTGTGACACTGTACTGTCAATTCCCTCCTGAGTACTGAGCAAAAACATCTCCAAATTTCAGCTGGCACAACAGTTGGTTTTGGCAGGAACCATCCCAACCCGTGTTCAAAGGGATCTCCAGCAAGGGCAGGGACACTCTCCTTCATTTCTATTGTCTGGCACCAAGAGAAATGGACTGGAAGCAGTAGCTCATCTCTGTCAATCATAGGATTGCATTTTTTTTCGTAAGGGCTAGGAAGTCGTGGCATCAGAGTGGTAGAATAATAGGTACTCATCTCCTGCCAGTATAAGCATGCCAAACCCATAGCTGGGGACTTGTGAATTAAAAAGTCACCAAGATCCCCGTACTCACAGCAAAGACCAAACTTTCTGTGTAGCGGCAGAGCTGGAGCAGGCGAACTTGCTCTGCCAGGCTTCCCACTTCAAAGCAGTAAAAGCCTGGAGGGGAAGTTTTGTGCTGCAGATGCCAAGAGAAAAGGCATAAAGGTATGCTCTGACTCCCTGCTGGTCCTGGGGTCCTCATTCAGCAGTGTCTTCTTTCTTCCCCTCCCCATCTTTTCCATATCTGCTTTCTCTCTTCTGTTGATAGTCCCTTTTCCCTAAAGCTGGGCTCCTTTTGCCCCTTTTCCTTCCTCCCCTACAAAGCCCTCTCTGATTCTCTCTGCTTTGCCTTCATCCAGTCACCTCTTTCCAAGTGGGAACTCATCTAGAGGAAAAGCTTTGCCCAAGCAACCTCATCCAGCCACTACCACTTGCTTTTTTACCGCTCTGGTTTTATAGCTTGCTTTTCTTCTGCTCTGAATGCAGAATCTGAAGAGCTGAATATGAGGACTTGACCTGAAGAGACAGGGGCAAATTCATAAGCAGAGGAGTCATGTCAGAATTGCTGATCCTACAGAAACTTCTGCAGTGTGAGCTTCACAGCTATTTGTCGTTCTTATAGCAAGCATATTGTTTGCATTAGGGAAGGAATTATTTCATACTGAAATATTAGAAAAGATAGCTAATTCAGCAGAGTGGGAAAACTGCTTCATAGGGAGAACTTTTCATTTGTTTGCTTTAAACTAGGAATAACAGTTTTTAACTTAAATCTTTTGTGCCTCTCTGTTACAAACATTTGACTCTCCTGTATATTGGCTGCATCATTTTGCTTTGTAGTGTGAGCACATGAAGGAGGGAGGCAACTCCTGAACAAAGCCAGCGCACCTGTTCTGAAGGCAAATGAGGCTGCTCCCAGCTGCTTCCTCCTTTACAACAGGAGAAATGCTCAAGTTGATGTCATCAGATCAGTTATTCCAGGGCAACAACTCCATAGGCCCCACTCTTGAGGTGTGATAGCAGTAGGACGAACCCCAAATCCTTCTTGCAGAGCTGCCCTGGTACCTGCAGCAACCAAGTGACACAGCCAGAGCAAGCATCCAGCCAGGGACAGTGCTGGCAGCTCTCTGTGCCCTCCTGTCACACTGAGAGCTAGCTGGGACATGATCAGGACTGGTTCCTCAGTCTATACCTCCATATCCTGTCGGCTTTCTGTGCTTGCTGGGCAGCTCACGCTGTATCTCACAATTGCCTCCTCTCAACCAAGAGCTTGCCTGGCTTCACTCTCACCCAGAGCCTGCTCCCCACATGGCAAGAAATGGGTCTGTGAACCACCTGTTGGTGAGTCAGGCACTATCTGGGCTGTCTGGTAAGGGATGGACACTTGCCATTTCTGCTTCACCTGCTCATTGCACAGAGGATTTGGACTTCCTGGTTTGTCAACACTGGCAGACACTTTGTGGCTACCATACACTGCAGTGAACTTTAATAAGTGAAGAAGGGATCCATCCACCCCGGCTTTTACCAAAGAGCCCTGCAAAGCTGGTTTAGAAGAGCTAGCTGTAGCAGCTGCCCAATTTCCTGCATATACCTATCCCCCAAACACTGTCTGCTGGGGGTGTTTTTGCATGTAGAGAACCAGGGATACCTGCAAATAGTCTAGGAGAGATGTACTATCCTTTAAAGAAATGGTCTGAAACTGCCACACAGTCTTTGTGACAAATTCTGCAGAAGAGATGATACCTCTTGGGTTATAATGAAATCCCCGTGGAATGGCTCTGTCACATTAGTCATTAATACAAGTCAATTTCTTCATGGTTTTTTTTGCTAAGAAAATAAAACATTCTGAGACAGCAACATATTACAGTTGTGACACCTATCCTTTAGCTGGTCCTGTAAGGGAAGTAGACCTATTTTTGACAGAAGCTCAAGTTAACAAATAACAGCTTTTGTGGTTGTCTGAGTGGAAAGCCCTTATCAGGAGAAAGCCATTTGTATTGCAAATTAGAAGGTAGGGAGTAGACAATGAACTACCACCTTGTCTATTTTAAAACCTACTGATGGAAGTTCACAGTTGATATCTAAGCATTTTTTCTACTGGGAGTCCAAACACCAGCCGCAATTTCTTCCCTATGGCTTATCTGGAAGCTCTGGTCTGAACTTGGCATCTTGAACCCCCAAGGATGAACCCAGCCATTGGGGTGCAAGACTTTGGTCAAATTCAGGAACACTTTTAGCATGATAGATCTGTATGAAACAGAACCATAGTATGAACAGCACACCTTGGCCAAAAGCAAGCACGGCTTTCTTTTGCTTACTGTAGGCTTCAACTGAACTTAAGATTTGTCAGACTTTTCTGCAACCCTGTTGTTGCATTTATATAAAGAAAGTCTTCCTAGGAAGAAACTAAAAGCATAAAAATAAAAGGCACATACACAAGTGCAGAAACGAGGTTTTCCCATGCACCATCAGCTCTCCAGCCCAGCCTCTTGCAGAGCTGCTGTTTTTGGGAGCTGAGGGGTGGCACCTCTGCAGTTCTCTGCTGCTCTGTTGGATGTAAAGAAGACATGTTGGGAGTAAGACAAAATAAATCTGAAATATTGTTGGAAGAAATGAGGTCAGCGAGTGCTATCTGTGACTTAGCAGAGCACCTCATATACCTCCATTCTGCCTATCGTCAGCAACCAAGGAATGACTGTGGTGGAATTAGTGGTGTACATGGCTTTCGCCTTCCCACAAGAGAAAACCTAATGCTTTTTGCAGCTTCACTTTCTATGAAACTCACTGGGGCAAGCAGCATTGCATTCACACTTCTGGTAATTACAAGATGAAATCAAAGCTAATCAAAGCACCATGAAGTGAAGCTGCCGACTACGGCTGACTTCTAAGGAGCAGCCTTCTCCACTGGTAGAGAGGGTGAATAAAAGCAAACTGAACTGATGCTGGCAACAGATAAGGACACCGACGGGCTCCTTTAGGGGAGTGGAAAGGCAGGTTTCTGACTCAGGGCACTGGCAGTACCCACACACAGCCTGGCTGCTCCATCACTGTAGGCATGGCCTTGGATTGCCCCAGTACCATCAGGAAAATGAGGAAAAACACTCACATTGCCTAAGTGTGGCACCTGGCACATGGTGCTGTCCTTCTGATCCCCACACAGATCCCCAGTGCTCCCTCGAGGAGCGAAGCCAGCCCACAGCCTGCCCTGCCCTGCCTACCACCCGCCTGTAGGAACTGAGGGCTGAACCCACCGCTCCCCAGCCTGTGTGCCCCTGCTGCTCCCCAGCTGCTTACCAGGCTTTCAAGCAAATGTCTCTCCTCTTCTTCCTTCCCTGCACACCTGTGATGCTGTCCTGCTCTTCTCTCTGTCTCCTCCTTTGCTGCCGTACCCACAAAAACTTGGCACTGGCTGCTGCTGCGTTGGAGCTCCGGTAGAGCTGGCAGCCTGCCTCACCTGCCTGCATGTCCATTTGTTGTCTCTGGGCTGGCTTTTGTTTTCCCTTTTAACCTAGAAGGCGGCTGAGGTAGGGATGCTCTCTTTCATCTGCTCTTACACAGCACCTAGTTCCGTGAGAAGACCTGGTCTTGTAATAGGCTGTAAGTACGCGATGATGACCTGCTCCACTTTTGGGAAAGTGGGCACAAATGAAAATGAAGGTGTGAAGGGCACATAAAACAGGGTATTTTGGGTTGTACGTGAGCATCTGCCCAGCAGCCTGTTGGTGATGATGCTTCCCAGAGGACAATGTCCATGTCCAGCCCAGCCTGGTCTCAGACCTCCTGGGCACGGCCACCTGCCTGGACAGAGGTGCTGGAGGAGCAGACACCCGAGGACAGCTAGGAGCTAATGCTTGGCAAGCAGTAAGCATACGGTACAGTGAGCACATCCTACAAGCACTCAGAGGGTGTCATGCAGAAGAGACATTATTTAAGGTATGAAGTAGGTGAACACAATGTGCATGCAAGTAATGTATAGATGTGCCTAAATGTACACAGTTGTGTATATATACCTATATACTGTATGCTATGAACACACACTCATAAACTATAACAGTCTACAAGAACCAGACAACTTATGTGAAAAGAAAGTTGCTGAATGCTAAGGAAAAATCCCTAACCAGACATTCTCCCAGTGAATGGCCTAGGGGGAGGGATGGAAAGTATCCCTATTACTTCAGCATTCAAAACTGATTGCAGCAAGTATGCTGCAGACCCAGGAAAGCTGCTGTGCTGTGAGAGGAGCCCTTCTCAGAAGAGAAGTTGCTTCCAACAACTAAACAGCCTGCTCACTGCTTGCTCTGACCTCTCTGTACAGATATGCTCCATGGCACAGAAAGGAAACTCAGAAAAAGAAACTTTGTACCCTAAAACAATCTTTTTTTTCAAGAGAAACTAATGCAAATGTGTTACTAAATACGGAAGGTGATGTATGTTTCCATAACTTACCAATAAATGACTCAGGGAAATATATTTTCTTCATTTTCTGTCACACAAAAATTGACTGAAACAGTAAATAAGCTCATTTTGGTAACTCTGATGCAGCCACAGGCTCTCAAAAACCCCAACTCCATTCTCTAATCACAGTTTGCTGTACTGAGAGCACCACAGGGAGCCTTGAGACCTGCAGTCACTGGCAATTGGATGTGCAGGCTGCTCTATAGCCTATTGGTGGTGTCTTGCTTTGATTCCCCTGTCTACCTGGACTTGAGAAAGGCATTTGACATGATCCCACACCATATCCTTATCTCTAAATTGGAAAGTTATGGATTTGAAGGCTGGACTATTCAGTGGATGAAGAGGGTTGTGATCCATGTGTCTATGTCCAGGTGGATGCTGGTCACTTATAAAGTCCCCCAGGGGTTCATCTTGGGGCCAGTGCTCTTCAACATCATTATCAATGGCACAGACAGTGGGATCAAGTGCACCCTCGGCAAGTTTGCTGATAAAACCAAGCTGAGTGGTGCAGTTTGAACAATAGAAGGAAGGGATACCATTTGAAAAGTGTTCCCATGCAAACCTAATGAGGTTCAACAAGGCCAAGTGCAAGGTGCTGCACTTGAGTTGGAGCAATCCGAAATACGTTTACAGACTGGGAGAAGAACTCAATAAGAGTAGCCCTGCAGAGAAGGACTTGGGGATTCTGGATGAAAAGCTGGACATAAGCCAGCAGTGTGTGCTTGCAGCTTGGTAGGCCAACGGGGCTGCATCACAAGAGGGGTGGGCAGCAGGGAGAGAGAGGGGATTGTCCCCCTCTGCTCTGCCCTCATGTGGCCCTATCTCGAGTACTGCATCCAGGCCTGGGGCCCCCAGCACAAGAAAGATGTAGAGCTGTTGGAGTGGATTCACAGGAAAACCACAAAATTGAACAGAAGGCTGGAGCACCTCTCTTATGAAGAAGAGTTGAGGGAGCTGGGCTTGTTCAGCCTGGAGAAGGCTCCAGGGAGAGCAGCCCTCAAGTACTTATAGAGAACTTATAAACAGGAGGGAGACTTAGTTTTTGCACAATCTGATAATGATAGGACAAGGGAGAACAATTTAAAACTAAAAGAGGGGAGATTTATGTTAGATGTTAGGAGGAAATTCTTTCCTCAGAGGGTGGTGATTCGCTGGCACAGGCTGCCCAGAGGAGCTGTGGTACCCCATCCCTGGAGGTGCTCATGGCCAGGTTGGATGGGGTCCTGGGCAGCCTGAGCTGGTGGGTGGCAGCCCTGCCCATGGCAGGGGTTGGGGCTGGGTGGGCTTTGAGCTCCCTTCCAACCCAAACCACTCTGTGCTTCTATGATTCTATGCCTCTATGAAAACCCTAGCCTCAAAGCTTGCTATTATGTGAATATTAAAAAAGTTCTGAGCTATGCAGGAAGATATGGGAGGGTTTCACACTTAAAAGATGAAGAAATATCACAAGTGTTCCCAAGGTCAGGGCAGCAGGGTAGGCTGGGGTACACAATCCCAGAAAACATGCTGCCCAAGGGGAGGGAGACAGAGGAGGCACAGCACAAGATAAGAGGGCAGGGGTGGCCTTGAAGGGAGATGACATGCAGTGTCCCTACTGGGAGTGGGGCTCTAACAAGGGACTGGTTCTGGGAAACTTCTCATCCTGGGAAGGAGCAGGGAGAGAGGAGCTGAGGGAAGCAAGATGGGCTGCAGTAAGGCTGGAAGTAAAAAGACAGGCGGAGAAAAAACACAGGCGGAGAGTCACAGCAGAGCGTGTGAGGTGACTTCAGGCAGTATCGCCTGCCAGAGGGCTCTCCAACTTCCTCCCCGCGCCACTGCGATTGACGTTAGTTCTTGCCAAAACCATTTTTTATCTTTTTGTTTCATTTCACACTTCTCACAAGCAAAGTTTCGAAAATACCGATACAGCAAGGACGTGTGCTGTACCCTTCACCTTTCTTCCACTTGATTTCTTGCTTGCAGATTCTCTGGGGTGCTCTCCTGAACGTTTGTACAGCTCCCAGCACAGCAGGCTCAGCCGTGGAGCATGAGAGTGAAACAGAAAGCGTGAAGTCATAGGGAACACTGTGAAATTCAAAAGCTAGTTAGGCAGTATTTAAAATTAATGTGCTGCCCACGTTTTTATTTTCTATATTTTTTTAGAATGAAATGTGTTGACATTCTATTCCCTTGAAATCAGGCAAGCCCATTTTTTATCAAATAAAAAAAAAATATTACAGGGCTTATATGACTGATGCTGATAAGAATGCTGGTCCAGCGATCTTAAAGAAGCATGTCCCTAGATATCTTCTGGGACAAAGAGCACTCTGATAATATTCATGAATTTTACGCAGAGCTCAAGAAAAGTGTGACTTCTGGTTACAAAAAGAAACTCCCTTTTCTGTTGAACTGAGCATTCTGATCAGGGATAAAGAAATGAAATTGATTTATGTTAGCACAGGGGTGATCCTTTAGCTGAGACATCCCAAATCTGAGAGTACCTAAGCCATAGAAAGCCCAGGGAATGCCCCAGCTCCTTGCAGTGGGACAGCACATGTCCAGCACCCTTTGCAACCTGTGCACCCATGAGATTGCATCACTGCAGCTCATGCAACTGGCTGACAGCCTTACAACAGGAGTGCCAGATGGCTTGCAACTTGTCTGCTTCGCTCACAGTATGATCTCCTGCACTGTACAAGGCTGAGTCTTCATTGCAGCGAGGCT